>BQNB010036688.1:0-40284 GCA_026074375.1 Tanacetum coccineum | reverse complement strand
CCCAAACTAAAAATAGATAGTTTGGTTTCTTATTTTTTAAATAACCAAACTTTCGGTTCAGTTTTGGTTTTGATATAAAAACCGAACCAGAAAACCGAACCGAACCATTTACTTTAATTATAATATACATTTTATTTATTTATATTAGTACAACTGTATTACTAAATACCAATCACTCAAATTATAACTTTGGATTTGGGTCTTTTCTAGATCACTTAACCCATGTATCCATCTGGGGAAAATCAAACGTCAAAAATAATTTAATAACTTTCATTTTCAAGATCAGTTAACCCTAAGTTTACCCATCTTCTAAATCGAAACTTTACAACCTCCATGGCCAATTTGTTGGTTTTAGTTATTGAAATTATTATATTGTTGCCAAGAGAGAAAAATAGGCATAAAAATAAACCTTATAAAATGGATCTAAAGTTTTTTGAGAGAGGAAAATGATTTAGTATGTCAGCTCATTTTAAGAGATAAATAGGAAAAACAATTGTTGGGCCAAATTGGCCCAAGTACAAACGCTTAGAAACCGAAGAAATTGAGAAATCGAACCGAAAAACCAAATGTAACCCAAAAAACCAAACCGAAAAAACCGAACGGTTTTGGTTATGGTTATGCAAAAAACCGAACATTCGGTTTTGGTTTTGGTTTTTGCCAAAAACAGACTCAAACCGAACCGTGCACACCCCTACCCAAAACCTCCGCTCATCATATTAATACCTCCAAGGGTATTTTTGTCTTTTTCATCAAACCTTATATAAACTTTTTTCTATACCATTCGTTTTTTTTTCGATCGTCTTATTTCCCTCTCTGCACCACCACTATTAGATCCTTCCCCCACCGTTCACCACCACCTTCCTCACCTTCTCTACCACCTTCCCCACCGTTAACTGCCATGGTTGATTATAAGAAGATTTCCCAGCCCGTCATTAATTGTTTATTCATTATTACCAGTCTAGTCTAGATTTAACGATTTAATTTCATAACCCTAATTCTACATCTTTTTAAAGATGTCTACTGAATCATCAAAAAATAATTAGTGTAGTTCATCCATAATTAATGATAGTAAGAATTTAGTTCTTCTAACTTTTTTTGTTATTTTACTTTATGTTACTTAGAATTTAAATTTAATTAGTTAATATCTTTTTGTTTATTGTTAGTGTATTTAGTTGATTTAAAACATTCATTCAGTATGTGTTTAAAAAAACTAGATGAAAAGCGTGTATATAAAACCTACACAACATGTGTTTGATAAAATGTATACATGATTTCTATAATTGTAATGCACTAGACTCGTACTGTGATGCATTAGTTTTGTAATGTGATGCATCAGTTGCTTATACACCTTGTAATGAGCTTGTTGCTAAAAGTGTGATTCAATGATCTAAATATGTTATATATAAAGTGTTTATATCTTAAAAAAATAAATACAAATGTGTTTAGTAAAGGTGCGCATAAGATGTATGACAAAATGTCTTAATGAGATTTTATACATTTGATACACTAAGTTTACACTGTGGTGGATAAGCTTTAAATGATGGTATGAGTTGATTAGTCTGGTTACAATGTGCGAACTTCTATGTGCAGTGGCTATAAGATATAATTGCTTCCAAATCTCCACAACAAACCTTTATATTAAGTTAGTTGGATGGTTACAATAAGCTGCTGTATTTGCAAGTTCCTTTAGTTCTGTACATGGTTTTCTTCTAATATGTATTTTTTGATATATATGTAGTGAAGGGCTTGGTGACGGATATGACGGGGACATTGCTTTTGCCAGTACTCATGAAACTTTTGGTGGAGGTCATAATGATCTTATTAGTGTCGCTTTTGGAGGTATGTCTAGAAACAAATTTATTTTATTTTAAAATGGGTTTTTTTTCTTTGGCAAGGTTACCTTATGACAATATCGATGTAATCAGTTTGTTGGTTTCTGGTTTTGTTGGATTTGTATCATTGTTATTGTGCATTATAGTTGAAATTTAAAACACTAAGTAGTGACTGCAGGCACCATTCATCGTTCATTAATGCATTCATGCTTCTATGTGAAAGAAACCAGTGATCTTAGCCATTGGAGTAATTTTAGCACATGGTTTACATAGTTCATTTCAATTAACGATTAATTAGAAAATATTCTAGGATTGGTCTTATCGCATTCAAACTTCTGCCCATGGACAATGTATACGAGTAAACTAGTATACCAGAACAAAAGGTTTCAATTCATAAGACTATGATAGTACTTCATTTAGAAATCAGAAGTCCAAGTCGTTTAGAATTACTTTAAAAGTAACATTGATTTTTATGTTGGTTGACATTCTAAGTCTCTATTTTTCATAATTTTATTTGTCACTATTCATTCATATGTGTTCTAATTTGGTTATGTTACATCAAATCCTGTAAAAATCCTCATTTTTTTACTCAAGTCATCATCAACTGTTAATGTGTCTATATTATGATAATACTTGCTCTTCAGAGTGTTCCAAACAAGGAGTGACTAGAAACTATGCAATTACAAAGTTGTGTAGGCTTTCCACTTTGCATGTCTTCCTATCTCTGCATGCTTAGGCCATCCAACTCTCAATTCTTGAATGGGTGTCTGTGCTAAACTACTGCTCATACTTTTCTTCAACTGAATGCTTGGCAATTATATATGTTAATATGTATGTCTAGATTACATGATAGTGATAGCTCTGTTGGTGCTATCTACTCGTAGGTCCTGTTATGACAAAGTTTATAATTGCACTATGAGAGATTGGAACATATAAAGAAGTTCTTCGATCTCAAGTCAGTTATATCATATGTTCTCACTTGCTATAACAAATATGCAAGCATTATTTGCTGATATATGTATTATATGTTGTTTATAAATGTGCAATGGCCAATGAAGTTTTAACCTTTTATTAAGCTATGCATGTATCACTTCTGAATTTTGTTTGAATTATGTAATTCTAATATTTCTCATTGGCCTTGCAGGTTGAGCATATACTGAATGACCGATTATTGCAATTTGTCAATATAGATTTGCATGACGTCAAGGTAAATTGTTGCTATACATCTCTTTTGTACTCGTAATATGATGTTTTTTTATATCAGATCCTACGATGGGTAGCATTTAGCATGAAATACAAATGAGTGCCATAGGGGTTATATTATCGTTGAACTTCATCTCAAGTCAAATTAATATCCTTTTGATACTTTTTAGATTGTTTATTGATCACATTTATTGTGATAGATAATTAATTTGTTCACATTATTTAATAATTTAGTGAGTAACTAAAATAGTCAATACCTTGTATTAACATAATATATTCAAGAAATCCACTTTACACCATGTTAAATTTATTTGATTAACTTACAAATACTGTTTTTTTATTGATATATAATACATACCTTGCCAGAAAAGAGTTTTATTTCTAGTGCCACTTTGAATTCTTTTAGCGCATCAGAATGTCATACCAAGTGCATCACATTGTCTTAATGTACTACATCATATAGTTTTTTTATCCAGTGCATCGCAATATAAAATGTAACATGTTTTTGTTTTATGACTAGATTTAAGAGTGTGATACACTAGAAATAAACATTATGATGCAACAAGTTTTTCAGGTTTTTACACTGTGATGTAGTAGTTTTATACAATGTGATGCACTAGTATTTTTAGTGGATCACATTTAATAGTTGAGTGCATCACATTGTCTGAATGTACATCACAATATAAAATATAACATGTTTCTGTTTGATGACTAGATTTAAGATTGTGATGCACTAGATATAAGTTTATGATGCAGAAGTTCTAAGGTTTTTAGTTTCTGGATACTATATGCTTGCTTTTGATGCTGTTTTGAAAATTATATTTGAGTTTGTATATCACATCTATGATTTTATAAATATGATAGACTAGATATAAGACTATGATGCACTAGTACAAAGCTTTATGATTTTGAGTTTGTAAAGTATATAAGACTATGATGCACAAGTACAAAGTTTTTTTCATTTTGAATTTGTAAATCCCAATTGTAGTGAAAAATATCTGGTATATACCTTATTTACCATAATGAGTTTTTTCCTATGGTTTTACCAAAATGAACCAACCAGGCGCGGTTGTAAGCATGCACCGAGCATGCGCGTCTTCATCTTTTTTAAGGTATTTAACTTAATTTTGAATTGATAAGAGGATTAACTTTTTAGATAGATATCTGTTATAAGCATTAACTTTTTACCTTAGTTATTTGACTTCAACTTTTGAGGATAGTTTGTTTCTACAAAAAATAAAAGATTATTAAACATGTGTGAAACTAAGAGAAATGAGATTGAGTAGTACCAACCAAGAGACATGTGATAACAAGCAAAAGAATTGCAAACATCTTCAATTTTGTTTAGTTTTTTTACTTTTAACTTTTCACAGTGTATTAATTTTGTGCATTAGTCATTTTTTTTACTTCAACTCTCCTTTTGACTTTTTTCTCCCTAAGGGCGCATGAGATTTTGGTTTGGAACTGCGCATAGTATATAGAAACGCACCTAAGTTGTGAAATCATCCATGAACTATGGCCCATACGTCCCTCTTTCTTTCACACGCGCACGATGCGTGCATGTTTTCTTTTTGGACTGACTTGTGCCATGTTTATTCGCAGATTCTAGGCATTCAGCGGTTGTGCATAACGTTATTGGGATGACAACTATAACCCCCAAAGTGTATCTCCTGATGTAGGTTTTTAGTGTCAAATATATTTTTAAGAGAGTTACGATGGATCATCACAGTATAAAATGTAACATGTTTTTGTTTGATTTTTTATAGGTTGGATTTTATTATCTGAAATGAATGTCCAATTCTATGGGTTGTATGGGGTTAAAGAATGCTAAACCTTCAAGGATGAAACCAAAAGAAAAAATATCAGCCGAAGAATTTTTCATATGGAGGACGTGTGGCATATGTGGATGGAAAGGAGACAATAACTCCAATACTTATTCACATAAATTTCCATCATCCAAGAAACCAAGGCAACAACTTCTATCGAAAAGAACTGGGTTGAGAGAACTTACCCGCAAATGAGCTTAATATTAATATTATTAAAAATTATTGATTAAATTGTAAAAGATATAACATTACTTACAGAACATCAATGCAACATTATAACAATGTTATGAAATATCATATAATTTATTTTGTGTTCTCTTTTTAGTGCATCATAGTTAATTAGTACTACATCATAGTGTTATTTCCAGTGCATCCTTGTGCTTGTTTACTGCATCATTATTATATATGTTAGTGCAAATCAGTGTCATTACCAATGCATCTCAGTGCTTGTGTTACTGCATTACATTTATTTTTTGCATAATGCATCACAGTGTTAGTTCCATTGCATCAGAATGTTGGTTTTTCTGCATCATAGTTATTTGTTACCACATCACTATTTAAAACATCATATTGTTTACAGTTTGATTTAATTGTTATAATTCAAAACCTCCTTATAGTCAAATGATTTTATATACTGTGATTCATCATGTTTACACACTATGATGCACTAGTTATATATAATGTGATGCACTAAGTCTAATTCAAAATCAGTGTATCACAATTTATAATTTAGTAAAACCCTTTACCCAAAAAAAGTTTATTATTTAGTGCATAACCATTTATAATATTGTATTAGTAATCATTCAATAATCCACAATAATCAAAATAACTTGGTACTAAACAAACATTTATCATTAACATGTAAAGTACTTAGTATTAAACAAACATAAATCAAAAGTACTACAGAAGATTTTAAACATCCATTGAGTTAGAATTTATCACAACCATCTTTTCTAGGTACTTGACGCGCTTCTGTTTCTATATGCCTCATCAAAAAAACATAACAGTCGGTATTGTTGTATATTTTCCTCATCACAAAAACATCCTGACGCAAGTTCCTCTTTTTCCATTTTTTTAATAAACTTGTACCTCTTGCCTTAAACGCTTGCACAGTTCTCTTCACTTGCTTAATTTCAGAGATCCTTGACTCGATGTATATAAGCTACAATGAATAAGCCAATATAGAAAGTTAATTATTATGAACTGTCATATCCAATGCATCACAGTGTCTTTTCAAGTGCACCACAATGTCATTATCAATGCATCACAATTTCATATCTAGTGCATAACAATGTCATATCTAGGAATCAATTCCATCATATTTTCATATCTATCACATCACAGTGTCATAATCGGTGCATCATAGTGTCATAATTAGTGCATCACAATGTCATAATCAGTGCATCATACTGTATAATTAATGCATCATAGTGTCATAATTAGTGCATCATAGTGTGGCCTACATGTAACCTAATTTAGACATATCACAGTGCATGATGCGCATGTGCTATTTGATATTAAGAGACTTCTTAGATGTTATGACCCATTTCTCGAAAATGACCCTCCCTAAAATCTGACCCCATTTCACCCGTTTGGGCTAGACCTGACCCGTTCAGATTGGATGGTCTAGAAGTAATATGATGAGCTTGCCATGTCCTTGAGGGCTAGCAATGGCTTTAAATATTCAACAACTTCACTCATTAAAGGTCTGATTTTAGAGACACTGCTCAAGCAACGTGATGCTAATTATGCTATTTTTGGGCTCCGTTTATAGAGAAATGACCCTCAAGTCGAGGGTTTATTAGCTTGTATAACCGTATCCTTTCTCCTAAATGCGGCCGAGCCCATTCAACAAGGTTATGTTCACCATTTGGATGGTTTTGTCAAAATGACACCAAAACTATATACATCACATTTTGTAGTGAGATGTCCTAATGAAAAGAACCAAATATAAATATTGTACGTTAAAAAAACTAAAGAAAGTCAAATAATAAAAAGTCAAACCTGTCATCACATATTTAGGGCTTCATAATTGTATGTTCCCATGACTCGAGTAAATACATGAGTTTTATCACCCTCAGGGGCATCTTTAGCAAGACCAAAATCAGAAAGCTTTGCATTATATTCCTGTAAAAAATGATATCATTAGAAATACGAAAAAACCCTAAACTAGAATCATAAAAAGGATCGAAGTTTATGGATCGTGTGTTACATACTAAATCTAACAACATGTTGGAGGTTTTGAAATCACGATAAATCACAGGTCTTTTTGCTTTTTCATGAAGAAAAGCCAGTCCCTTTGCAGCCCCAAGTGCAATTTTCATCGTATTGACCTGGAAGGGCAAAGATCCTACGAACAAACGCCACATATGAAAATGGTCCAATGGATTTAAACATGAATTATCGGTTTCTATGCATTAAGTTCAAAATACAACAATAAATAAGGAATAGTACATTTATAGTTCATAAAACTTACTTCTATAGCTAATTATTCTCAAGCTCCTCGAGGGCATGAACTCATATGATAGCTAGCCTTGGCTCATCAGTCAATGTAGTAACCAATTAAATTGACCAAATTTGGATGAATGAGATCACCTAGATAACTTACTTCTGTCTGTCAATAACACATTTTTTTGTAAGTAAATATCAAACAAAATTAGTCATAACACCCTAACAAAAAATAAGTAAAAAAGATGGATAAAGAATGTCTCACCAGCCACTCTTTATGGCCTTAAAGCCCATCATGATTGAGGGTCTTAACGGCAATGGTAAGCCCTGAGCTAGGCTTCACTGGTTCAGTCCCGTTCTCTTTGATCCACCCTTTAAATACACAACCAAACCCTCCTTGACCAAGAAGACTTTCGGGTCTAAAGTTTCGTGTTGCCATTTTAGGATCATTGAAAGCAAATTTCCGAAGGCTAGAAGCAACTTTGATTTCCTCTTCAAACCTTTGGGTGGATGAATTGCTTTCCCCTATACTAGTCGTAGTTGATGAGATTACTTGAGCTGTTGGTTGATCTTTGCTTGTATCGTTTGTTGATTTATTTTCTGTTGCCACACATAAAACACAATAAGTCAAATAAAATCACCCAAAAGGACACTCTAAAAGAGAGATGTGTTGTGAGATGAAAATTATAAGTCTCTTAAACTAGATCTAAAAGTCTTTTGATAACCAGTTTTTTTGCTCCTGGTATGAAACTAATTATCAACAATTGATTTTTTGACCACCGACCTAACAATCAAAACTCAGAAGAAGAAATTGTTTATCGAACATCAAAAACTTACTCTTGCAACTTCCATTCGCGATACTTCACTAAGTTTCAAAATGCAGATCCAAAGATCCCCCAAATACATTACTACAATATATCAACATGCTTGCATTACCGGTCTGACATTACAGAAGTGCATATTGTACCTTTACCCCCAGACAAAGTGTGACACTTGACTCCTATATACAAACCTATAACAATTTTCAAACGGAAACTAATACCGATTATGTCACAACCTTATGAACAACAATCCCTAATCTTTAGCATTTGTTGGGGTAAGACTTATGCAAGAATTCAGAAGTTTAGAAGTTTGCCCATATAACATCAAAAGTAAATTTAGAACCTTTCACTAGATAACCCTAAAATTACTAAACTTGGCATCATCCTCAGATTACCAGCACAAATTTGGGTCTAAACTCTAAAGTGTAAACCTTGTTCAGGAATAAAAGTTCATGATTGAGCTAAAGTCATGAAATACCAAACAACATGCTTCTAATATGCAATCATAAGCACTAAATAAGCAAAAAAAAAAACAATTACAAAAAATTACTAATTCTACAAACATTCTTGCATAAATATAAAAAGCAAAACTAGAAAAAAAGCAAGAAATAATTACAAAAAAGTACTAATTCTACAAACATTCTTGCATCACAGTTCAAAACCAAGTACATCATTCATGCAACAAAGCAAACAAATACATTTTGTCACATAATGCAACCTACGCGTAACCTAATTTAGTTATATATGCTACAACCAAACACCTATTGCATCACAGGTTTAACTCAAGTGTAGGATACATACAACCAAGAAAACAAAATTAGAGTTCAAATTCAGGTGCATCAAACCCTAACAGATCGACTCAGTAAGCATTGTTGATGCAATAGGTTTCATCATTACATGCGAAAACTAAATACATATTGCATCACACTTCATATTCAAGTGCACTACACATACAACCAAGCAAATGAATGCATTTCCACACATATCTTTATACGCGACAACTCAACACTTACTGCATCATAGTTCAAATTCAAATGCATCACCAACTTACAAATCAAGAAAAATAATACAAAAATCCGCACATAATGACCGTTGCGTCCTATTTCATCCTTATATGCGACAACTAAATACCTACTACATCTCAGTTTAAATTTTAGTGCATCGCAAATAAAACCAAGCTTAACAAATAATTTACGCATATTAAATAAACTTTTGCTTAGCAGATATTTATCCTTACACACCACGTAATTATAAAAACCTACTGCATCTCAGTTCAAACCTCCAGTGCATCATCATCACAACAATTACAAACCTACTGCTTTACGGTTCAAATTCAACCACATCACATACCTAATAAGAACACACAATCATTTGCGCCAAAAAACTAAAGCACATGTAGCCTAAATCATCCTTATGAACAACACTTACAAGCTACTGCATTATTAGTTCAATTTCATCCAAATCACAGCACCACAATTAGGCAATACATAATCATTTTCTTTAAAAACGACAAATAGCACATTTAGGCTAAATCCTCCATAAGAACAAAATGTTAAACTATACATTTAAGTTTCATTTTTAACCTACCCAACATACATTAAATAATCATTTTTGTAAAAAACGGCAGGTCACATTTAGCCTAAATCACACATATGAACAACAACAATAACCTATGCATTACAGTTTCATTTATAGTGCATAACACACATAATAAAAAAAAAAAAAAGGTCCACACACAATCATTTTCGAAAAACGTCAAGAACATTTAGCCTAAAGCATACATATGAACAACAACAATAACCTATTGCATTACAATTTCATTTCTAATGCATCATTATAAACAACAAATGATCAACTGTCTTTTTATATAGTTTATTACTTGTGGATATCTGATTTATTGTTTTTTTTTCCTGTGTTTTTCTTTATTACGTTTTTAGTTTCACCAAAAACTGGCCCGCGATTAACATATTACATTTTCTAGGTGCTATTTCAAGAATGTAAACACACATACATCCTAGTTTATTCATTTCATTTTCTAAGTATATCTCACATAACATTCTGGCACTGAACATTCATTTGTCTCACGAACGACAAACGCATTTAGCCTAAATCTGTCTTTGAACATCAGTCATGTTAGCAAATTGTTGGGATTTAACATTCTAGGTAACCAGTTTAGCTACGAGTACGCAACGGATTAGATCTAGTTAAGGCACATAGATTAACACTTAATAAAGTAAATAATTATAACATTAAAAGTAAATAATTTATCTTACTCTAGATCTTGATCTTAACGAGCTTTGCAGTTTTTAAATTACTGCCTCTACGGTTACTCACACAAACACGTCAACTGAGTACGAGTTGATTGCTAGTCTACCTTCAGAATCCAACATCCACATGTTATACCGAATCAATGATCCACTTGTTGAGCTTGAACCGAAAACCCATTTAACCTACTAACCTTAATTGTTTATGGAGTTTGCAAAAAAACCAAACACCCCTAATTTGGTTGCTTAAAACCAAAAACCAAACAAACCCTAATAAGGGTTTATGTCTTTGCCGAGCTAGGAGAGGCACCAACGATCACCACGTGACCATCTTAAATCAAATAAGAGAAACAAGAAAACCGAAAAACCCTTTTGGGGTTTTGTTAAATTCGGTGGAGGGGAGAAACAAGAAAACTGAAAATCCCTTGAGGGTTTTTGGTTAGGGTTTTGAGGGAAAAAGAAGGACCAAAACTATTTAGGATTCTTTACGGATTTGATCAATTGAATGAATGAATAATGAGGTGAGGGGTATGTGTTTATATAGGCACATAACCCTACCTCAATTCTTGTAGGACAAAGAAACCTAAAGTTTCCTTTTCCCCCCTTTCTCTTTTCCCATAACTGAACCAAACACCCCTTTGTGAACCTTGGGGAGGTCAGCTACAATAGGCCACCCCCGAGTTCGGGTTTTGTTCGTTTTTAGTCCCTTGATTTTATAATTTAAATATCCGTTATACTTTGTTAAACAATTAACGGTAAATAACGACTATTTAAATATTTCGTGAAGTAAAACATACTCTATGTGTTTAACGCGTGTGCCCCCAATAGGCTCACGTACTTCTAACATATAACTTGCGAAACCGACTACCATTTTCCAACACAAATATCCTATTTTGGTATTGGATATTTCTCTATAATTGTGTCCTAACCTATTTAATGCATTAGTATATTTGTACATTATATATTGTTGATTTATATGGGTAATATTAAGAGTAATTAAATCATATTTAGTTACCATAATAAAACTCCGTAGGATATTGTATCTTGATGGGAGATCCAATTTCCTTAAGAGATAATGTCTAAGTAATGAATTGTGGCAATGATTACATAATCATACTGATGTGTGCTTAAACACACATCATTTTAGTCGCGGAAAACACTATAAAATGGACTAATAACCAATAAATATGATTAATTATATTGCAAATAGGTTTGGTTTGTGTTATTATGTCTTACATGTACAAAGGATTGAAAACAAAGCAAAAACGGTAATTTTCGGGTGAGTTTCGACAACATTTTCACATTTTTCGAGATTCAAACGAACTCAGAAAAATTCCCCGAGCACTCCATCGGAAAGAGCACGAAATTACGAATCCAACGGTACCTTCCTCACCTTTTAGACCGGTCCAAATAATTTTATTTGAATTGGTCAAGTTCCTTTTTGACCTTTCTTATTAAAAGACCCGGACCATAACAAAAACGGGTTAAAATGTTTTTAAGTGCATATGTATATTGAAAGGCTGCATAGCGCAGATGGGAAGTTGGGTTCCTTTAGGTTTTTAACCTAGAGGTCCCTTGTTCGAATCTGCGCAACACTCTTTGTTATGTATGTGGCTTATGCCACATGGCACTACTCAGGTGGTGACACGTGGCAGCTGATGTGACATGTGGGGACCCGCCTGCCATGCTACGTGGACGCCATGTTAGTGGCGGCTGGCTAATTAGGTGCCGCCAGGCGGCAGCCCTGACACTAATCATTGCACGTAGGGGTGTTATCGGGTCGGGTTATCGGGTCATGTCAGGTCGGGTCATGTTGGGTTTCGATTTTAAAAATCTCACTCGCAACCCGACTCGATAAGTAATCGGGTTATCGGGTTCGGGTCTTATCGGGTCGGGTGCTTTAGGTTATCGGGTGATACAATAATTTTTTCCCACTGATTGTATATTGATTACATTAATGCTTAATCTCAAACTTTAGAGAGTAGTAAAGGTAAAAGAAATGTAACTTGTTTATAGGTTAGTAGGTGTATGCCAAAGGTAAAACAACAAGGTTGATATACATGCATGATGCATACATAACACTATTGATAGTGACACAAGGATATAATGGTATAACAAAAATACAAGGTAAATGCTGAGATTAACAGTTGTGCACAACTTTGACACAGATCATGGCACGTAACCAAACCCATTTAATTTTACGTCATGAATAATAATAAAGCTTAACTAGAAATGGTATATGATTAACGGTCTCATGGAATGTGCATGCCAATAGAGGGTCGTCCTTTAACTGGTCTCGCTTAAAGAGGTCCATCGCTCTCATCATCTCAATCTATGGTTCTGTCACTTCTGTGGCTCAATAATGGTCCGATCTTTTGTTTCCTTTTATACAGATTTAGGTGATCGGATAAACTACTGACTTGGAATATGCCGAAGAAGCTGCTTGTGCCTTTATTAAAGTGCTTTTCATATGTTCTCGTCATACTTTATACATTTTTCCTTAGTTTCAGTACAAGACTTTTAGGAAAATTATACAGAACATTGAGTATTCACGGTGTATCTATCTATCTAGCTATGTATATGTCATTTATGTTAAAGTCAGGAAGAACAATAGGAAAATTTTCAGGAAGAAAATTATACAGAACATTGAGTATTCTAATACAGTTAAAGATTAATCCAAACACCCACTTATATCACAACAAACAATGACAACAAACATTAAGGATTAAGCATTAACAAAAGATTCTGCAGTAGTACCACAAACACACAGATTCTGCAGTAGGACCACAAACAACAAGATTTTTCTTATGAAACAAACATAACAACATTCCGGTTGTACCAAATTCTAACCACCATAATGTTGCAAATTCAGTAGTACACATATTGGTAGGGAAACAAAAACTAGTATAAGTCTTCAATCTTCAATTCAATCATTCAAACATGCACCTTCTTGCTCCATCAACTCTATATAAAGGAGCATTAAAAATATATAGTGACATAGAATATATATAATATAGTCAATTTTATAAATAAAAGAGGTACCTTTTTCTATTTTTGCAATGGTATCCATATCTTCTTCTTTTTCATGATTTAAACTTATACGAAGCCAATCTTGAGCACGAACTAAGCATTCGATAGTTTTGTCACCCAAAGAGCTCTGATATGAATCCAACACTCGACCACTAGTGCTAAATACCGACTTCTGCCCAAAGGTGATATATTTTGTTGATCGATTTTGCATAATTAAATGTAGAAGTTATTAATGGGTTGTTAATGGAACCAATGAGAAGTTAACAATTACATCAAACTTCTTATGTGAATCTAATTTTGTGTTGTGGTTAGATTTCAATAACTAACGTATGCCCTATGGTTATTTATACTTTTAAGTTAATAATTTGATATAGTCCTTATTTTGAATAGTCCCTTATGTACATAAGTACAAGTCATTTGCTTAGATAAACCATCTATAACGTTACTGATATCACATAATATATTTAAAAAATGTTTAAAAGGGTAAAACTTATGTTTTACTCATGGTCCATAAAGATTTTCAACATGCATTATGATACTGATCGATTCTCTACCTCCTACAGTTGATATAAAATGTAGACCACATCAATTGAGGATTACAGAAAGATCGGATTGCATGTTTTATGATAAAGTTTAATTTTATAAACTCGATAATAAAACGTGAAAGTACACTTTTAAATAATTTTCTCATCATTAAGGTCTACATTTTTATGGTGTTTGTAAGCTTTTATGTGATCTTGAAATTAAAAAGGATACGGTAATCTCTTATATATTTCATTATGACATTTTTCCTTATTAAGTTTGTTGACGTTTTACATCAACTATACTAATAAGTAAAAGGAAAAAATATGAAATAAACAATTATGATTACCACTGTCCATAAAGATGATAATCTTACTCATTATAGTTTTACATTATGACCCCAAAATTAATTTAATTGTTTAATAAAGAGAACTTTAGTAGATATCAAAGTTTCTCTATATGTGTAGATTAATTAAGTAAATAAGCGATCTATGATCTTAAACTATTTCTATAAATGAAACATTTGTCTTAGAAAAATGTTTTATGTTCTAAGAGGTTCCTTGATGCGTTTTGTCAGAAATTATCAAAAGCTGTGTTAAGTGAATATCAAGGATTCTAATGACTTGTTATTAGAAGGTTATGAATCACTAGTGAGAATGAGTTTTTTTTGTTGATGAAACCAAAATAATTTTATTGTAAATTGAGAATTTGTTTCATAATTTATATACCTGTTTGTTTGCAAAATTTTGATACTTAATTTATTAGTTCAAATTCAAGTGTTTTGAATTAAAATTATTCATTCTCATATTATTCGTTTGTGGTTCATTAGTTTAAAACCTTCATAAATTTACATTGCAATTAGTGACATTCTTTGAGATGTTTTTTATTATTTTTTAATTTCAATTATTTTAACAAGTAAAAACTCTCTTATAAAGATGTGTACATTTTCATGAATGACATTGAAATAATAAAATATTTTTTTCCTTCATTTTTGTTTTGTTTCGTTAATATTGATGATTATAGAGTGTACTTGATGAGAATCTCTTATGTATTAAGGCCCGAGTTTTATAAAATGTAATATCCAATATGATAAGGATATTAGGTCATTAGGGGGTGAAAGTGTATTATGATAAGCACGTTATATTAATTGCCTCAATCTATATGTCCTATGTTAGGGGAATAAAGTTGTAAAATCACTTAAGTACGCCTTAACCAACTCAATTAAATGGGATTACATAAAGGCAATTGTACCTTTATGAACATGGTACAATGTATGGACTGTGATTTAGTATCAATCATTACTTATGAACCAAGACATTTAAAGAAACCCCTAA
This sequence comes from Tanacetum coccineum, assembly GCA_026074375.1. Taxonomy (NCBI): domain Eukaryota; kingdom Viridiplantae; phylum Streptophyta; class Magnoliopsida; order Asterales; family Asteraceae; genus Tanacetum; species Tanacetum coccineum. Next base: position 25,004 of record BQNB010036688.1, on the reverse strand, counting down.
TAACATGACGTAAATATCCAATATCTTTATTTACGGTCTATTAGTTAGGACTAACAAAGTAACTAGTTTAAGGGTTATTAATTTTAATTCCTATTTAAATACTACTGTCCTATTTAAAGATATGGTATCATTTGACTAGTTAGTTTTTATAATGCCCTTATATGTTTATTAAGTAATGGCAAAATCTAGTGGGAGGATGTGAATTTAAGAAAATTAATAAAATGAATTCTATTTTCTAGGTACATACAAATGTATTTAGAACTTAAAGTATAGTCATGTCATCTCATGTACGAGTTAACTTATTGGTTGTAAAGTCATTAATTATAGTTAATTTATTTTATTCAATTGTTGTTAGTTACTTGCGGTTGTTGTCTAAGTGCTCATACCCCTTAAAGCAAGTTGGTTACTAATGTAAACCCAAAAGAAACCTCAACATTATTTATTATATCTTTGTCACTTAAATGTTGAAATAAGAGGATTCGTTTTTATAATAAGACATTTTATTTTCTCATATATTTTTGTCTAAGTCATTATTTTAGTTGTTCATCATGTTTAAGAACTATATTACGGACTTTATCGTTATATTCCTCAACTCTAACTTGCATAAGATATCTAACCATAAAGCAGGTTGGATGCAAGTATTAGATGAGATATATATATAGGAAATAATCAATTTGATGTCTATGTTATGGTTGTTTTTAATATATATATGAAAATTCTAATGTTAATGTATTATAAATTGATGACTTATATACCTTAAGATCCAGTGGGGAGCAAATGGTTATCCATTGAATATGTGTAAGAAAATTTATTACAATGAATGACTACTAAGGTTCTTTGAAATTTGAAGATTGTTTCTTTCCAATTAAGATCCAAATGATGTCATAACTTCATAGACTCATAATGGTACTATGGATCTACAAAGAAAATTATGAGCTGTTCTAAACACTTCTAATGTTTGATCTTCTTGATATAAATAAATTTTTCTCCTCATAATTGTTTACTATTGTTAAAGTCAATTGGTGGTGTCATAAGATAAGTTTTAAATTAAGACTTGCGTTAATCGTTTCAAAGAAAGAATAACCATAAATTATTTGGTTACTTGCATTCTACTTTATTTATTGTAAAGACTATTATGATGCATTTTCATGTTTCGACTATATCATTTTTATGATGTTATTGATAATTTTCTTAACAACACAAATGTCAGTATTTTATATCTCAACACCAAGTATGTTAAAAGTTGAAGAACATTGTCATCAAGTATATTTATACACTGATGTCACACCCCGACAATGGCGGAAACTCAGGAGTGCAACATAATGATCAATCATAGTACAAGATACAATATAGAGAAAATCTAATGCATAAACTTCAAGTGTAGATGGACCATCAACTCGAACACACCACAAGTGATGTCCTAAATCTAACCAAATCCATAATCTACTTACTACTTCCAATAGCCCAACACAGGGGTCCCAAATCCAAAACTTAAACAAAACTTCCAATATACTATGAACAAACAAAATTAAACAAGCAAGACTTCACATGAAAAATCCGCACGGGATACTTCTAAGCCTAATATCACATATCACCAACCTATTCATCTTTCACTTCACCTAAAAATGATACTCGAAAACATCAACAATAATGTTGGTGAGCTCGTAGGTATGACCTAATACCAAACGTTGTGCAATATCTTCAAAAAAGTGGAAATTAGTGCAATAGACAGTGAATATATGCAAAATCACCCATGACTTAGCATCCCCGCTATCATGTAACAGAACCTAGCATTCCCGCTAGTCAATCACCATGCCCTAGCATCCTCGCTAGTCATGAAAACAGCATATACCAAGGCTCTTGGAGTTGCAACTTCCGCTATGCTCAATTACTGCCTAACGGGACTACCTGCTGCAGCACTATATTAGGACAGGAACGAACTAGAATGGCAAATTCCTTATCAATCACCCTTTCCGTGCCAAACACGGTTCCACGCAAGTAAAAATCACAACCTTGCATGCCAATAACAGTTACATGCAAAGTAAAATCACAACCCTTGCATACCAAACGCAGTACATGCAAGTAAAATCACAACCCTTGCATGCCAAACACAGTACATGCAAGTAAAATTACATCACATATATTCACATAGCGATCATAAGCACATAATTGTCCTAAAAACAAATCACGTATTTCGCACAGATTCAATCAAAAACAGTTCAAAACACATTGGGTATCATTTTCCCCCAACGAAAAAAAGAAGGAAAAAAATGGGCCTCTTCGAGAAACTCACCTCAAAGCAAGTCTTTAGCAACCAAAATTTTCATCACACAAGCAAAATGCACGTACGTCCGCACTACGGACCTAATCCAGTTAATGTCCCATTTAATTATTCATTTCCAAAAATAGTTTTCACGTTTGATGCATAGAGGTTAGACACGTTGTACTATTACCCGTAACAATTTAGTGGTGTGCGTGTCAGCCCAAAATATCTTATCAATCTGATATCTCAACGATACATACTTATACTATTTAGAGAAAATAGATAAGTAATATAAGTAAATATTTATAATAAATAATTATAAATATATATCCCGATAAGTCCCTTCGGTAACCTTAGTTACCGTAAAAATAATCTCATTATATGGTTGAAATGAAAAGTTTACTCTTAATAAAACATACTAGAGAATAGTTCCGAGAAAACTTATAGTCTTGTTTTTAGTGAATTTATTAAAATAATAATATTTTATTATTAAAATTAAAAATCATGTTTTCAATAAAATTTCTAAGTATAAACTTTTTACGAAATTTCAAAATGACCCGTACGTTTATACAACGTTTTCCAAGGTTTTCAAACCTTAATTTCAAACAATTTTACAATTTTGACACTTTCAGACAAAATTCCAAAACCTCAATCGCAAGTTTATAAAGTGGTTATCCCCAAACACAACGTTCAATAAAATTTTTTTCATATAACAACATTTTACTTTCCAAAAGTCCGTAAAAACCTTTAAAACGACTAGTTAAAGCTTATTGGGCTTTAAGGCCCAAATAAGGGTCCATTAAGGTTTTTATATATCCAAAATACGTTCTAAGCCCAAAACCAAAGCCCATTAGTATATATAAGCTAATTTGATAAGTAAGGAAATAACTCGGACCACATTAAGCCAACAAATAAGTCACGGCTTATTTGTGCTTAATGGGTCGTGAGCCCAAAAGCTCCAAAAACTAGTCCATAAGCTCAAAATACGTTAATAAGCTACGTTATGTATATCCGGTTAACACCGTAAGCCAAAATAATAGTCCGCGAACATACGCCAATCAAAGTAAATAATCAAAAACACTTTCCTTATGTTTTTAAAATAAGACGTGAGCATATAAGCTCAAAATAAGCCACGAAAAAGCCACATAAATAACTATACAAGCTATTATACAAAATAAGCTATCTAGCAATATATGTTTTTCAACCATCACAACCACAATATTACAACTAACAAAACCTCATTTTCCTTTCTTTTATTTTTGAACCAAACGCACCCTTATATTACTTATTTCATTTTCGAGTTTTGATTTTTATGACGATCAATTTGTACAGCTAACATTTATGCATCAATATAAACCAAAAAGGACAAACGAAATTTAAATTTAGAGATTACAGAATACAGTCTTCAAAATATTAGATTTCGACACGAATCAGACAACCCAAACGTTGTTTTAATGAATACCCAAACACTATAATCAACCCGGAAATACTCTAAATCACCTTGTTCTTGATAAAAGTTGGAAAATTTATGTGTTTTTTGTTGTGTTTGGTGGGTGACGGGAATACACACACACACACACACATATGTGTTTTTTTTAAATTGAAGGAAGAATGAATGAGAATGTTTGGGTAAATGGGAATATATTTGTACAAATGGAGAACATCCTAGCTAAAAAATAGCTCTTTTCTCCTAAGAGGCTTTAACCCACGCCTAGGAATCCTAGGGGGTTCATCTCCTTCCTTTTTGTGTCAGGTTCATTTAAAACTCGTAAAACTCGATCGTAGAATTATTTTCTCCAAAAGTTAATTAGAACTTTTTATTCACTTAATACTTTTCCATTAACCTAGAGTATTTACATGATATAATTACACCTTATACTTCCCAAAAACTCATTTGGACATTAACGGACGTGTCGGGACTCATTTTTGGCATCTCTAAAAAATTTACGGGTCAACCACCCGGAACTTAACTATCATAATAAAGACCTCTAAATAGGACTATTATACACAATGAACCATAAACTAACTCAATTCTCAACAAAATCACCATCGTCAACACGGTATAATATCTGAATAAACTGACAAACGTTAAATAGTCAAAGGACTAAAAATGAAATATTCAAAACACAAAAGGGCAATGGTTACATTCTACCCCTTTAAAAGAATTTCGACCCCGAAATTCATCTATTATCATCACTAATCAAAATGTGGGTACTTAAGCTTCATCTGATCTTCACGTTCCTAAGTGAATTCACAACCACGTTTCAAATTCTACCGAACCTTGACGATGGCAATCCTACTACGCTTTAGCTTCTTGAACTCTCTTTCCAAAATTTTCACATGTTCTTCCATAAAATTCAACTTGGATCTCATCCAAGGGCACTTGCAGTGTTGGATCAGCCAAACAATTCTTAAGGTTCAACATGTGGAACGTGTCATGAACACCATCTAGCTCCTTAGGCAAATCTAACCTGTAGGCCACTGGGCCTATTTTCTTAATAATCTCAAAAGTTCCAACAAATCTAGGTGCTAGTTTCCCTTTCTTCCTAAAGCGTACCACACCTTTCTAAGACAACACTTTGAGCAAAACATAGTCACCTACACTAAACTCTAGAGGCTTCCTCATTTTATCAGTATAACTCTTCTAACTCTTACGCGTAGCCTTAAGTCTATCCTTAATTTGCGAGATCTTCTCAGTGGTCTCCTGTACCAACTCAGGTCCTATCAACTGATCTTCTCCAACCTCAGCCCACATAATTGGCGAACGACACTTTCTATCATACAATGCCTCAAATGGAGCAAATCTCACACTAGAATGATAACTATTGTTATACGAAAACTCAACCAATAGAAGATGAACATCCCAACTTCCCCCGAAGTCCAAGACGCACGCTCTAAGCATGTCTTCCAAAGTCTGAATAGTACACTCACTCTGACCATCGGTCTGAGAGTGGTAAGCCATACTCATATCTAAACTGGTTCCAAATGCCTTTTGCATTGACTGCCAAAACCTCGACGTGAACCGTCTATCACGATCAGATATGATCAAGATCGACACACCATGTCTAGCAACTATCTCATTCAAACATAACCTAGCCAATCTATCCATCTTATAATCCTCGCGCTTAGGTAGAAAATGAGCAGACTTAGTCAATCGTCCACAATGACTCCTAAGCAACTTAGTCACAAAATCCATAGCTATCCTTTCCTATTTCCATTCGGGAATCTCATGTTGTTGCAGCAAGCCGGATGGCCTCTGATGTTCAGCCTTAACCTTTAAACAAGTCAAACACTTACTTACATACACATCTATGTCCTTCTTCATACCCGACCACCAATACCTATCTCTAAGGTCATAATACATCTTATCAGCTCCTGGGTGTACAGAGAACTTTGACTTATAGGCTTCGTCCATTATCAGGGTTCTCACATCACCCTTCAAAGGCACCTATATTTGATCCAGGTAGTACAAAGTCCCATCACTTCTCTGTTCTATCATCTCGTCCAACCTTTTTGCAATCCTGCAGACTCATCTACAGCCTCTTTCTGGGCCGCTAGTATCCTATCATTAATACTCAACTGAAGGGTCATATTCATAGCTCTAACTCTTTTAGGTTTTACTCTTTCCTTCCTACTTAGGGCATCAGCCACCACATTCACCTTACCAGGATGGTAGCGAATCTCACAGTCATAATCACTAAATAACTCTATCCAGCGACGTTGTCGCATTTTCAACTCTTTCTGACTAAAGATATGCTGAAGACTCTTATGATCCGTATAGATGACACTCTTTGTCCCATACAGATAATGTCTCCAAATCTTAAGGGCAAACACAACTGCTCCCAGTTCCAAATATACCTTACCTCTCTGCAACTACCTAGACGCATATGCTATTACCTTACCTCTTTGCATCAACACGCAGCCTAGTCCTAACCCGGACGCATCACAATATACCACAAAGTCTTCTAGTCCATCGTGGAGAGCTAGAACATGCGCATTACACAACTTATCCTTCAAAGCTTGAAATGCCAATTCTTATTCCTCACCCCAATCGAAAGTCTTACAATTCTGAGTTAAGATAGTAAGAGACTTAGCTATCTTAGAAAAGTTCTTAATGAACCTACAGTAATATCCAGCCAATCCTAAGAACAAACGAACCTGAGACGGAGTTCTAGGGGCTTTCTAATTCTTAACAGCTTCAATCTTACTAGGGTCTACATGAATTCTATTACCATTTATCACAAGCCTAAGAAACTGTACTTTTCTTAGCCAGAATTCTCACTTAGAAAACTTGGCATACAATTTCTCCTTCTTGAGCAGTTCCAAGACTAACCTTAAGTGTTCTACATGCTCCTCCCGAGTCTTAGTGTAGATTAGATAATCATTTTTTATACACTTATCACAAATTTATCAAGATAAGGCCCTACAAACTCTATTAATCAAATCCACATGATCGTGGTGCGTTAGTCAGACCAAAGTGCATTACTGTAAACTCGAAAATGTCCCATAATGAGTTCTAATGTAGTATTTGGTAATGGTCATTCTATGTACTCTCAGCTGATGGTATCCAGACCTAAGATCTATCTTCGAGAAATACTGCGACCCTTGCAGTTGGTCAAATAGATCATCAATCCTAGGAAGCGGATAATGATTCTTAACAGTCAACTTGTTTAATTCTCTATAACCAATACACATCCTAAAAGCAATACCGATGCTCCCCAAGGTGATGACCTTGGTCGAATGAAACCTTTGTCTTAGAGTTCCTTGAGTTGTCCTGACAACTCCTCCAATTCAGAAGGTGCCAAACGATAGGGAGCTTTGCATCGTAGCTCAGGGATTAACTTAATCGGAACTCTATTCTTGAGGAGGTGGCAATCTGATAAATCATCCAAATAACTCGGGCAAAAATCTTTTATAACTAACAACAATCTCTTCTTGTTTCTTATCTCTAGTCTTAGCACTTACCAAAAGTCTCGCTTTCTCTTCTGGTGTTTCTCCTAATACTCTAAGCAGCTTGCCATCTAGTAGTGGTATCCTCAATACTTTCTCATGACAGATTATATCAACCTTATGATTAGACAACCAATCCATACCTATAATTACATCAAAACTCCCATGCTCGAATGGTATCATATTGATGTCAAAGACATGACCCTCGATTTCTAGTTTGCAATCCTTAATAACCTTATCAATCTCTACTAGCTGCCCGCTAGCTATCTCAATCTTATAACTAAACCCTAAATCATTAGGTTCTATGCCTAATAGAGGTATAAAAGCGATGGAAACAAAACTATAGTCAGCTCTAGAGTCGAATAAAGTCGTAGCAAACGCACTCATAGTCCTAGACCTCTTGTTATCATCTCTCACATTCCTATCCTTGCTAGGTTCTCCCCCATTTCCTCTATTTTCAGGGTTCTTCTTGATTGACCCATTCCTAATGGCTTCATCAGTTAACACACCAGCTTTCGGTACAACACTCTGAATCGTTGTTGGCTCCGTTGCTGCCACCATCCCTCAGATCTGTGGAGCAAGGCCATAAATGTACCTCTCAATCCTTTTGTTCTTAGGGGTAACTAAGTGAGGAACTAACCTAGCCAACTCATGGAATCTATCAGTATATGCAGCATGGCCAGCTCCGACCATGGCGTAATTTCACAACTCAGTTTCCAATTTTTTTGCACCTCGTTACTCGGGCAAAATTCCTCTCTAGTCAAAGTCTTAAGTCTTCCCATGACATACCTACATCGGCTTCTCATCCTCATGTGTAGATCTGGGAGTTCCACCACAAAAGAGCCTTACCAACAAATGACCTAGCAGTGTACTTTACCTTTTGATTATCCCTACACCCACTCATATCCTGAACTGACTCCATCTTCTCAATCCAACGGGTATACACTATAGCACCTCCCTTACCATCATATTCTTTCGGGTTACAAGCTAAGAACTCCTTATATGTACAACCCCTACTAACATCACCTCGGATGTTATCATTGACGGCATCGCCATTTTGATTCCTACCATTTCCTTGACCTCTACCTTAGTCGCCTACTTAGGCTACAATGGTAGGGAGTAAATTCTGCAACTGTTGTGCAATGATGGTGGAGAAGTCGGGGACTCCATCAACATCGTCATTCACCTCACTACCTTGACCACCTACTTGGCCACCTTGTCCATAATTCCTACCATCACCCTGATCACCGGAACGACCTCTGGTCCTACCACCACCTCTACCAGCTCGTCCACCTGTTCCCCCTCCTTGTAATGTGGCAGCAGGCTGGCTAGCACTTCGGGTCTTCACCCTTGGCGGCATTATCCACATAAGGGAGAACATGGGCAACGTTAGGTAGGTAAGGAGACTAACATATATATAGAATATCTTACTATATATATATAAATATACACATAATACCACCCTATGGTGTCAACATAAATTTATGTGAACTGTATTACCAAGTACGAGTAAGTTGTGATACTTTTATAACTACGTTGGCCACCGTATTTATATTCGTATCCTTTCCCAATCGTACTCAGTATTGAGCTCACACATCTCAATGACTGACATAACTAAAACACCAAACCGTGAACACGCGAAAGCAAGCAAAAGCGGAACACCGCGCACATAGATCCTATATGCAACTAAATAACAAATCTTAGGTTATAGTCTAGGCTAACCCACCTAGTTCTCTATAACCTTGGCTCTGATTACCAATCTGTCACACCCCGACAATGGTGGAAACTCGAGAGTGCAACATAATGATCAATCATATCACAAGATACAATATAGAGAAAACTACAATGCATAAACTTCAAGTGTTACAAAGACCATCAACCTTGAATAAACCCCGAGTGATGTCCCAAATCATAATCAAATCCATAATCTCTTACAACTCCAATAGCCCACACAGGGTTCCAAATCCAAACTTAAACCAAAAATTCCAAATACTGTAAACCAAACAAAATAAACAAGCAAGACTTCACATGAAGAATCCACACGGGATACTTCTACGCCTGCTATCACATATCACCAACCAATTCATCTTTGACTTCACCTGAAAATGATACTCGAAAACGTCAACAATAATGTTGGTGAGCTCGTAGGTTTGACCCTAAACCAAAAGCTGTGCCAATATCTCAAAATAGTGGACAATAGTGCAATATGACAGTGAATATATGCAAATCACCCACCACTTAGCATCCCCGTTAATCATGTAACACGACCTAGCATTCCCGCTAGTCGATCACCATGCCTTAGCATCCCCGCTAGTCATGAAAACAACATATACCAAGGCTCTTGGAGTCACAACTCCGATATGTCACTTCCGCACCTAAAGGGCCTACCAGCTGGAGCACTATATTAGGGCAGGACCATACTAGACATGGCAAATCCTTGCCAATCACCCTTGTCGTGCCAAACATAGTACACGCAAGTAAAATCACAACCCTTACATGCTAAACACAGTACATGCAAGTAAAATCACAACTCTTGCATGCCAAACACAGTACATGCAAGCAAAATTACATCACATATATTCACATAGCAATCATAAGCACATAATTGTCCCAAAAACAAAATCACGTTTCGCACAGTTCAAATAAAAAATAGTTCAAAAGACATTTGAGTATCATTTTCCCCCAACGGAAAAACAGTAGAAAAATGGGGCTACGAGAAACTCACCTCAAGCAAGTCTTTAGCAACCAAATCTCAATCACACAAGCAAATGCAACGACGTCCGCACACGACCTAATCCAGTTAATGTCCCATTTAATCATTCATTTCCAAAAACAGTTTTCACGTTTGATGCATAGAGGTTAGACGTGTTGTACTATTACCCGTAACAATTTAATGGTGTGATGGTTGACGTCTCACCCCAAAATATCTTATCAATCCGATATCTCAACGATACATACTTATACTATTTAAAGAAAATAGATAAGTAATATAAGTAAATATTTATAATAAATAGTTATAAATATATATCCCGATAAGTCCCTTCGGTAACCTTAGTTACCGTAAAAATAATCATAATATGGTTGGAAATGAAACGTTTACTCATAATAAACATATTAGAGAAGTTTCGAGAAAATTATATTCTTCGTTTTTAGTGAATTTATTAAAATAATAATATTTTATTATTAAAATTAAAAATCATGTTTTCAATAAAATTTCTAAGTATAAACTTTTTACGAAATTTCGACATGACCTGTACGTTTATACAACGTTTTCCAAGGTTTCAAACCTTAATTTCAAACACTTTTCACAATTTCGACACTTTCCGACAAAATTCCAAAACCTCAATCCGCAACGTTTATCAAAGTGTTTTCCCCAACCAACGTTCAATAATATTTCATAAACACATTTTACTTTCCAAAAGTCCGTAAAAACCTTTAAAACGACTAGTTAAAGCTTATTGGGCTTTAAGCCACAATAAGGCATTTTAGATTTTTATATAACCAAATATGGTTCTTAAGCCCAAAACCAAAGCCATTAGCATATATAAGCTAATTGATAACGTAAAGAATAACCGGACCACATTTAAGCCAACAAATAAGCTCAGGTTTAATTGTGCTTAATGGGCATGAGACCAAAAGCTTAAAAAACTAGTCCATAAAGCTCAAATAAGTTAATAAGCTTACGTTATGTATATACGGTAACACCGTAAGCCATAATAGTAGTCGACAATATACGCAAATCAAAGTAATTAATCAAATAAACACTTTAATTGTGTTTTTAAAAGTAAGCCGTGAGCATATAAGCTCAAAATAAGCACGAAGCCCACATAATATAAGCAATACAAGCTTTTTTACCAAATAAGCTATCTAGTCAATATATGTTTTTCAAACCATCCAACCACAATATTACAACTAAACAAACCTCATTTTCTTTTCTTTTTTTTTGATACCAAACGCTCCCTTATTAGATTACTCATTTCATTTATCGAGTTTTGATTTTGATTTTTATGACGATCAATTTGTACAGCTAACATTTATGCATCAATATAAACCAAAAAGGACAAACGAAATTTAAATTTAGAAACTTACAAGAAAAGTCTTTAAAATATAGATTTTGACACGAACCGGACAACCCAAACGTTGTTTTAATGAATACCCTAAATCACCTTGTTCTTGATAAAAGTTGGAAAATTTATGTGTTTTTTGTTGTGTTTGGTGGCGGACGAATACACACACACACACACACACTAGTGTGTTTTTTTTAAATGAAAGGAAGAATGAATGAGAATGTTTGGGTAAATGGGAATATATTTGTACAAATGGGGAACATCCTAGCTAAAAATAGCACTTTTTTCTCCTAAGGGACTTGAACCCACGCCTAGGAATCCTAGGGGGTTCATCTCCTTCCTTTTTGTGTAAGGTTCATTTAAAACTCGATCGAAAAATATTTTCTAAAGTTAATTAGCATTTTTATTCACCTTAAAAATACTTTTCCATTAACCTAGAGTATTTACATGATATAATTACACCTTATACTTCCCAAAAACTCATTTGGACATTAACGGACGTGTCAGGACTCGTTTTTGGCATCTCTCGAAAATTCGCGGGTCAACAACCCAGAACTTAACTATCATAATAATAATCTCTAAAAAGTACTATTATACACAATGAACCATAAACTAACTCAATTCTCAACAAAATCACCACCGTCAACACGGTACAATATTTGAATAAACTGACAAACGTCAAATAGTCAAAGGACTAAAAATGAAATATTCAAAACACAAAAAGGGAAATGGTTACAACTGACTTAATGTATTATGTTACTTATGATAGGTTTATCACCCAAGCTCTTATTCGAGTATAATTACCGGTATGGGGTTATTTGATAACCTTTACAATCAAGAATCCTACTTGTGTTCTTTACATTATGTTAAAGGTTTGCTATTTTCATTATTGTGTACATTACGAGATCTTATGAGCAAACAACTTATGATGGATCATGTGAATTGTTTTATTTTATTACCATTATGTATCTTTTTTCCATTCATATTCATTATAGCTTATAATAATCATTTTTCATTTAGAAGAGCTAATTGTATAATCGGTAGGGGTCCTGCATTAACTGTGATGCAAGTGATTATGCTGTTTTGCATTAGCAATTTTACTTGATCGTGATGAACTTATTAAATCAACAACTTGGCCAATATTAACTAGTACAAAAGCATAAATAGGTATACGGACAAGTGAGAGAATGTTAGCAAATATCCTATTTCGGTATTGGATATTTCTCTATAATTTTGTCCTAACCTATTTAATGCATTAATATATTTTTACATTATATATTGTTGATTTATATGGGTAATATTAAGAATAATATTTAGTTACCATAATGAAACTCCGTAAGATATTATATCTTGATGGGAGATCCAATTTCCTTAAGAGATAATGTCTAGGTAATGAATTATGGTAATAATTACATAATCATACCTAAATTAAGAGTTGATCCCTGCTTGACCTCTCTTATAAATAGAGGATTATTCACCTCATAAGAAATACACAAAAACATACAAACATTATGATCCATCACTAAGAAGAGAGAATTAAGTAGAAGATCTTCATCCTACCGGTGTTCTTCGTTCATGGTGATCTCATTCTTAGACATCAAGTAAGTTTAAATGTTATGCTTAAATATTATTTGATCGTTCATATTATGATTATATGTTTCTTGGGATAAATTAATCAACAAGAAGTTGAATAATGGCTTATCCCGACAATTTTCTTTTTGTGTAGTTTGGAGTGATTTAAGAGATGAACGGATTATGCAACTCTGATGAGCCGAATCAAAGATGAGTGCAATGTGGTAATTTAGAGGGCTGGGCATGGTAACGCCCAACCCGGCGTTGATCCTACGTCGCACCGGCGTGGTTGGAGTTACCATACCGCCTAGTGGTGTTGGCCAACGGCGTTGGCTTTGGCGTTGAGCCACCAACGCGCGTTAGTAAGGTTTTTTTAAAAAAAACTTTCTAAACACCTCCTTAATTATATAAAGGATAAAAATACAGTAAAGAAAGATATGTTGTTGTTGTTGTTGCAGGTTATGGTGGAGGCATTTAGCCTAAATTATGCCTTTGAACAACAACATATATCGTACTACATCCCAGTTCAATATCTAACACATCCCAAACACAATCAGGCATGCAAAATCATTTTCGCATAAACTACAAGCCTCATTTAGCATAAATCATACCTTTGAACACTAACATATATCCTAATACATCTTAGTTCACTTTCTAGTACATCACAAACATAATCAGGCACACAAAATCATTTTCGCACAAACGACAAACCTCATTTGGCATAAGTCATGCTTATAAACATCAATGTACATCCTAATGCATCTCAGTTTACGTTTTTAGTAGATCACAAACACAATCAGGCACACACAATCATTTTCACCCATATTTCATCTCAATTTAACATAAGCTACCGCATCTGACTTAAAATCAAAACCTATTGCATTTCAATTAAAATAAAAAATTAAATTAAATACTTACTTGTTGAGATGGTTTTTGATTTTTCCACTTCAATCGTTTTTGTATTTCTTTTACTCCTTGTATTTTCTAATAATTAAGCATAAACACGATTTAAGGAAAATAAATAAATAATAGATGCAGTAAAATATTAAGAAATAGATGCAATAAGATTAACGTACGAGGTAGTGTAAGATCTGGTAGCTCTGTTGTAACCATCGTGGACTCGATTGATCTGATCGAAAAAAAAATTAGGTTTTTGTGTGTGTATTTAGTCTATTTTTTTAAGAGAGAGAGTGTTTTGATTGAAATGGAAAACTGGTCGGGATGTTATATGGGAAAAGAAAAAGGGCGGTTATTGATTTTTAGTTATTTTACAAATGACCCTGACGTTCTACATATTTACAAAAATGCCGATGCCAGTTTTTTATCTAACAAGATTTGATCCAATGGCTAGTATGTCTTCTTACCCTTTTTATTATAACTTTTTTTATTATAATCCTACTATTTTATATATATATATTTATATTTATATTATTTATATATATTTATATATTATAATATATAGGTTTTGGTTTCTATTGAGAAAGTTTTTTAGATTGAGAAGATTAAGAAGCAATTTGAGCCATAAAATATAATTAGTTTTAGTACATTACATAGGTCATTAAATTAAATGATAAGGGTAAAATAGTAATTGAATCGTTAAAAAATATTTGGAAAACAAGACTCCAACTATAACCGTTTCTAAATGTTTGAATATTTCACGATGCATTAAAGAATCATAAAGGATCATCAAAGAATTATTTCACGATGCATTTTTGTTCTTATCTCAATTTTTAAGTTTTCATGTCTTTGTGAATCACTCATTTATTTAATTACTTACTAGTTACAACTAAAAATAAAAACTTGCTTAAATGATTCAAAATGATTTTTGGAAATCCCTAAACCACAACTAAAAGATATATTTTATAAAATGTATGATTCAAGTTTTTTAATGTAACATGTATTATAAACGTGTTTGAGGTTTTGATTCATAACCATTGTAACTTTTATAAAAAGTGAATCTTTGAAAAGCTAGTAATCGTATTATGAATCATTTGTCTGTCCGTGAATCATGCATCATTATTCGAGTTTATGAATCATAATCGAATTGGTGAATCAATAAAGAAATTGTTAGTATTTTATTTTGAAAAAATACTCGGATTTGTGAATCAAAAGTGAGTTATTGTTTTGTTCTTTTAATCGATCCTCCACTGAATGAAACTGATGGATTATACTAATCGATGTAATTGTGAATCACAAATAAATTATATCTATAATAATTTAAAGGGTCTATCACATAAATAAATAACAAAAAAGTTTTATTGATGTTAAATGTATAAAATATTTTTTGAGATGCATAACGATTTGCAAATGAATTACTTTAGGGAACACAAAAAGTAGAGACTATTGCATAAATCCTTAAATAAGTAAAAGAGTGGAGCCATTAGTTGTGATGCGACAAATAATGTAGACGAAGAAAAAAGACCGAGAAGTTAGTATGGTGGTGACATATGAATGAATAAGTCAGTTATTTACACATATTTTGTAGGAGTATGAAGAAAAGGTACAAGAAATGGCAATATTGCATCCTCAATACCCATAATACCCTTATTTTAATTAAATGAGGTTAGTAGCTAAGATTATTTCTCAAACTTCTCAATCTATAATCATTCTCAATCGATCCGGATTATATATATATAGGTTTTGGTTCTATTAAGAAGTTTTTTAATTTGAGAAGATTGAAAAATCGTCGTTTAAGCAAATTGATTCATATTTTTTGATTTGATTCACAAGTAAACATCATTTAAAGATGAACTCGAAATCTATAAAATCACAAATTGATTCACAAATCATTTGTTAAAAGTTGAGTTATGGGTGGTGTTCATTTAATTTGTATAGGATGATTCAGTATTGTTCTTATATCGTAATTTCGAGACTCAGAGATTTTTCACATTGATTCAAATTTTTTACACATTTTTGAATTATAATCACATGATAATGGTATTTACGCTTAAAAAACTTGATATCAAAAGTCTTAAAAATCTATCGTTTTTGAAAACCTTCTTAATCTTCTCAAAATAAAAAATTTCATTAATGGATCCAGCTTCTCTCTCTTCTCTCTCTATCTTCTTAGTATATATATATATTTAGTTTATTTATTATTAATAAAGAGATGAGAGAGAGAGAGTTAGGGTAAATATATAATTATATATTTATATTATATATTAATGAGAGATGAGAGAGAAGTTAGGGGAAAATATATATATATATATAAATTGATAATATTCATATATAATATATATGATATATATATTATAATATATTTACTATATATTTAAATATATAGGAGTAAGGATCAATGAGAGATAAACTTATAATAGAATGGATAAGAAGAAACTTATAACCACTCATTTCAGATGCATCTATAAAAATGATGCATCTCCCCTTAAAATTCTCTTTCCTATTTAAGTGTGTGGCTAGAAATCCTTCTTTTTCTTCATATTATATTTTTTCTTTCAATGATCCCTTCACCTTATATATATATTTTTTCTATTTATATATGTATTATTTTACCCTACTCTCTATCTCTCTCTTCTTTATTTGTATATATATATATTATATATATTTATATATATATATTTATTTATATATTTATATATTTATATATATATTAAAGAGAGAGATGAAGTGAGGAGAGGGTTAGGTTAGGGTAAAATAAAAAAATGTTATAATAAAACGGGTAGGAAAAAACCACTGCCGCCATATGTCCCTCCAACCCCACTCATAAAATTATAACCACAAGGGTATTATCATCATCTTACATCTACCCTTATATAACCTGTCATTCATCTCTTATGATCTTTCTTCCTTCTCTCCCTCACCCTCCCTCCCACCTCCAAATCCACTTTCACCATCGTAGCTTTACATCAACCAAGCTTCACCACGACACCTTCATATCCATACTCATCACCAATCCCCATCTTCACCAATGTAATACGAAGAAAATAGTAGATTCGTCATCCGAAAGTGGAACTATGACTAATTTAGTTATACTGATCTTCAATTGCATGAATATTAATTTTATTGATCGGATTTTGAATATGTTTCTTCTTCTTTTTTGTTGTTATTGATCTAATTATGTTATATTTGAAGTTTGATTCACACTATATCTTGAACTTGAAACAAAATTGAGAAAAAAAGATACAAAATGTGTTTTGAAAAGTTGCACACAAGGTGTTTGTTAAAATGTATATGTGATATTTTATAACTGTGATGCAGTTGATTTAAATCATTAATGCAGAAGGTCAATAAGGTTTCATTAGTATTTTGTGAACTTTAGTTCAGATGTACTCACTCCAACAAAATAAGGCTAATTCAACACTTTATTATAACAAAACTTTGATTTAAATGGATCTATCCGGAATTCTGGATCATATCTAACCGTTTTGATTAGTTAGATCGTGGATCGGATCATGATCCATCTATTTGGATCTGATCCAAACCATTGACAAAGATTAAATGGGAGTTAACCACAATGTGTTTGTTACATATGTGGAAGCCTTTGTATTAAGTGATATTAATGGGTTACCTACACGTCAAATATAATATATCTAGAACCTTCTAAGTTGTTTTTCAAGTCTAATTTAACTCTACCATAGATGACAGAAGTACATAACAGTTTCTTGCTCTTCTTCCAATAAACAAGGTCATCACTGGTACATGTATTATAGATAACCACATTCAATGAGAAAGATGCTTAAAACCCTTACTATTTTTTCTAGCAAAAGTAAACCACATGCTTTAAGATATAAAGTGTTCTTATCAGAGCATGTTATAACAAGTAAAAAACCCACATTATCTGATGAACTTAGATGGAGAAGTGTGAGACTAATGTTTTTTGGTATGTAATGGTCGAGGTTATGAGCTGCAGTTACTGGATGTTGTGATTAGTGTAAATGCTACGTAAAGGACCTCGGCATTAGGTTATCGATGGAAAACATCAAGTTTTGGTTTTGAGGTCTATTCATTATCCTCGTAGTACTCCTGATATAACTACTATTATCATATCGATAAGCATGGTTTTTTTACCTAGTGTGGCAATATATGTATACCATCGAGACTTATGCATACATTCTTTTAGATGTTTTTTTGATTAACTTTATATATAAATATAATGCTTGCAGATGTGGCCTGACCTTATTCAAAAATCAAAAGATGGAGGATTAGATGTGATTGAAACTTATGTTTTCTGGAATTTGCGTAAACCTGTTAGAGGACAGATTATTGTTTTTGTTTTTTTTAAACTTTTTTTGCAAGATTATTGGAACATGCTTTATGAACCTTAAAAAAGGATCACTGGTACATGCGTTATAGATAACCACATTCAATGAGAAAGATGCAAAACGACATACTTGTGCATTAGTTTAAAAAAGGATCGATAACCCTTGAAAAGCGAGCATTCTATGTAAACTTTAGATAAAGCATCATGTCTTAGTTAATGGTTTTATGATATGGGGGCACCACCCACTGGAGAGATTCCTACCCTATCATCTAGCTTGCACTCCGTCCTTGACTTGGTTTGAGAACAAGTATAATCCTTGTCTCTGTATGGGTTATACATTGATCTCACTATATCAGTAGTACTTGTGTCATCTAACGGTTATGCATAACAAGTTTTTCATTTGTTTTTGGGTTTACTTCTCTTCCTTAGTAAGTTGCCAACTATACCGCAATACTTTTAGAATTTTCTTGTAATCGTGTTGGGGCTTTTATTCAAACTGATCCTCCTATATATATGTAGGAACCTATCATATAAGATATAAACTAAGATAAATGAGAATAGCGAGTCACTACTCTGAGTCTTCAATACAAAGACATCTTAATGTTTACTTATAACGATTACTTGGTGGAATTAGAGTATACCTTATCTGGTACTTCACTCTTATCATTTAATAGTGATGAAATCTTCCCTTTCTTTGATTTTCTAATCACCTCACTACAGTAGGCATCATTCTAATTTGGCCCTTACTTGCTATGTTCTTGAAAATACTTATTAACTTTTTGATCCTATACACACCAGCTAATGAGATTGTTGAGATGGAAGTATGGAACACTTGGCCCTACAAGAAATAATTTTTATCTTCAAGTTTATTAAACAATCATAACTCGAGAGTTTAAGTGCAAGTTGGTTTCTACCCCTACTTATATCCTTAATGGAAAACACCATAGATCCTTGAAGTGAAAGATGGGTTGCATCAGTGGAGAGGTACTGGTTTATATGGATGGCCTTCGTATCAAGATTAACATCAAACATGGAAGCTTATATGGTTCCTAAATGGGTACTCTAATCAGCCATGGTTGTGTTTTGGTGACTTTAACAAGGTACTTTATTCCTTCGAGAAGAAAGGTGGCAATATTAGGCATTTAGCAGAAATGGATGCCTTTAGACAAGTTTCTGAGTCATGTTCTTTATATGACATTACTGCATCACGGCTAAAATTCATGTGGGATAACTGTAGACGTGGTACATCTAATGTTAAGAAACGCTTAGATAGGTTTATGGCCACTCCATCATGGGCTGCAATGTGGAATAACTATAGACGTGGTACATTAAAACTACTTTCACAAGTGTTGGAGACGTTTTTTTAGTTATGTTGCTAAATAATTTTGTAGTTTTTAATTTTAGTTATTATATTATACTAGTAGGAACTAATAAATGCAATTTTATTTTCACATGTAGACTTTGCTAGCAAACAAGGAGCTTGCCATACTGAGCAAAGAATTGGTAAGTTACCAGTAATATCACCACCTGCATTCTAAATTACCGACAGTATAAGAACGATGGGCATTTTGGTCTTCATTGATTATGCCAACTTTTGTTAGGGATATATGGCTTAATTGCATTTATTAATTGCATTAAATTTTTGTGGTTTTCTATGTGACTTGTTGTAATGTTCTCGCAGGCTCTTTTGCATTCAGATCTTCCATAATACATGGTTCCTTTTTCCATCAGTGATCTTGTATTTAAAAAACCAGAGGTTGGTGTTTCATTGTCTCATACATGTTGTGTTCTTGGGCATCTTGGTAATGGTTGGCAACATGGTCAGGCAAAGTGGTCAAAATATGGTGTTTTGTATGCTTAGGGCTGGGTGGTAATCTAATTTTTTTTACTATACCAATATCTTTTCCGCAATAATCCCTCTATGGGGATTTTTTATTTATTTAGGAGGTTTTATGTAAAGTTGCTTTAGATGACTTTCAACCCATTAATAAATGGGTCAAACTTAATGATAAGTAATATACCTTATCATATCATTCGTCAAAAAATGGGTCAAAACTTACACCACTAGTTGATCAAATTGGTATTTATGCAGGAAAACGGGGAGAAATTTACAAACCTTTTGACAGCAATTGGTGCTTATGCAAAAGGCTTGTCACTTGATTCGGTTATTAGAAGAGCTTTTTATTTGTGGAAGAAGCATAAAAAGTCTTAAGCTCAAATTTGTCATTTGTTGTGGGAAACTAACTGCATTTAAACAAGTTCAATGGTCCATATTTTAGAATGAACAATAGTTATTAGTTTTACAACAGATCTCTATAATATCTTGCTTACATATGTGCATTAGGACCGAAATGTACTTATTAGGCATCATTTTAGGCTTAACTAGATCTAGTCAAAACCACAGTGTCATGTTTTAGTACCCTTCATCGTTTTTTGGTGCTTAAAGCTTATTTCCTATATATTAACTCAATCGGAATCTAGGATTTTGTTAAGCGGGGTGTAGTTTTACACTCCCTTGTTGTTAACTCCAGACCTTCAGGATGGGGTATGTTTATAGTTTTATTAGTTTGTGTTTTAAAAAAAGCTTATTTATACACAGTTTCTAACTAATAAATGTTTCCTCTTATCTTAAATAGGAAGGGTACGAGACTTCCATTGGATTCACGCATTAACTTTGCTCTTTTCAACTCATTTACAATTGCAGATTATGTTGCTGCCCAATGCCTCAGGTAAGGCTAACAATTTAATGCTAAGATATTTTTTGTGCTGGTAAATTTCAATGTACTAATAAACAGGTACAAGTTGTGGCATTTATGTATATTTATATGATTGCAGGCGCGGGATCATGTATTATCACATGGAGATTTTCAAGAACGTGGATGTCATAGTTACTCCAACTACCGGGTATGCTTCACTAGTATATCCTTATGTACATTGAATCTATGTAAACATTATGATGCACCCTGGTTTTACACTGTGATGCAGTATTTTGATACAATGTAATGTACTAGTATTTTTAGTAAATCACCTATAACAAAATTTAATGCATCACAATATCATGTCTAGTGCAACACTTTTGTTTAATTTTAGTGCATCACATTGCATGAATGTATTGCATTATAGTTTTATATCAAGTGCATTACAATGTTAATATATCATGTTTGTGTTTTTTTGTAGGTTGAATTCTGTAAGTCTGAGATGAAGGTTCAATGTAGCCACACTTCTAGGATTTATGAATTGGCATTGCCAGCATCGAAGAGACCAAAGCAACAAGATGTGCCTAAAAGAGCTCGTTTGAGAGAATCTATACGCCAAAGATAAATATTCAATTTTTTTCCTGTTCTTTTACCAATAATAAACTAATCAATTGCAATGAAAGAAATGTATATCATACAGCTTTAATGTAAGATTATCTTAGTCATAATATCTTTTAAAAATATCTGGTGCATTAAGGTTTAAATATTTGTTTCATCACATTTATTTTTCTACTGCATCACAATTTTAATATCTAGTGCTTCAAGATTTAAATATTTGGTGCATTTAAGTTTATTTTATAGTGCATCACAGTTAAATATGTAGTATTAGTTTTTTACTTTTTTTAGTTTTTGTTCATGGTGGATCAGTCACCTAATAATTCTAATTCTATTTTAAGGGCATCACAATCTTAAACTGGCATACAATACTGTAACACCCCGCCCCGAAACAGGCCTAAATGTTACATTTACGGAACCAAAACATATGCAAGCGGAATACTTTACTAAAATTTGATGGCAAAATTATACCACTTACTAAGGCAATACAAAATCTAGAACAGTAAATCTCATATTCCAATAGCTAATCAACTTCTAGTGTAGATTTGGTATGTTAATCCTCATGGTAATTCGATATGAGCTCCTGTGCACTTTTCACTCAAAACCCAGCTTTCCCTGATTACATGACGCGAAGAAAAGAAATGCGGCTGAGCTAAATAGATCAGTGAACAGATATAAACAAAACAGATAGATCAATATGCATAAGTAAACAAGATGGAATCACCATAACCTGGGTAACAAAGATCTCATATATCATAAGAGTTGAACGGAATAGGTAGCCAAACAAAATAGATAGCCAAACGAATAGGTATCCAAACGTTATAGGTAGCCAAATGAAACATATGGAAATGCCCCACGAGCTCAAAAAAAGTCTAAAGCACGCCACACACTCAGACCGAATATCACATATATATCATAGCAAGTTGTACAAGGGAGTTGCAATCTCCACATGTACCGAAACAAATTGTGCAATGGGGTGTTGGCACTACACTAAGCCATGCACCAAAACGAAATGAAATGAAGTACCTAGGATGCATCATACGCTCTCTACAAATCAAATTTAACAGGGTGTAAGACCAATCATGGCTAAACTTTCGGTGATTTTGATTGTCCATTTGACCATTTTATGACAAAAATGGAAGTCTTTCATAACTGATTTTTAATTTTCCATTTATAAACTTTCATTTATGATATATGATATCTTAGCTTTATTTATAAAAATGTCAAATGTGTATATATTTACTTACTTATAACTGATCATTATAATTATAGGAAACTTAATCAAAATCACTTGAATATGACGTTATGAGTGACCAAGTCATATTGATTATTTCTCAAATATATAAAACGGTTTGTACTTGCCTATTGTTTACCTTCATGACCGACTAGCAAAGCAAAGAGCCCATATCAAATAATTAATACTTGATCAAAAACTAAGTTTGCTAGGTGACTTAGTTATATCTTTTATGATACCTTTTAATTTCCTTTGTAACTGTTGCCAAATTCAAAAGCCAAAATCCATTTACTGTAGTTAGTTATTAAAAACGTCAAACATAACATTTTTGTTGAGTATTCATTTGTATCAACAAAATACTTACTAAGAATACTAATATTATTACTAAATTATTTTAGGGGTATTATAATATAGTATAACTTTAATGCAATAGAAATAAAACTGTAATGCAGTAAAAAAAACTATAAATACATTACAAATAATTTTTATTGCATTATAGTTATATTCTAATGTATTACTGTTTGTTTTCTAGTACATTACTCTGTGATGCAATTCAATTTAAACTGGATGTAATAGAGTGTAACAGTAATGCATTAAAAATAAAATTGTAATGCAATATAAAAAAACTATAAATACATTACAAAAATTTACTGCTGCATTACAATTATATTCTAATGCATTACTGTTCATTTTCTAGTACATTACTATGTGATGCAATTGAATTTAAACCGGCATGTAATAGAGTATAACAGTAATGCATTAGAAATAAAACCCAAGCAACAAGATCCGCAAATGATTGAGATCTTCATTTTGCTTATGGATAGTGTTGAGTATAGAGTCTTAGTTTTTGATATTATTAGTTTGTATGTTAATTCCTATTTTGTTAGTGTGGTTATTTTCTTTAGTAGTTTGGTTATTGGTCATTTTGTATTGGAATGGGCTTGTCAATATTCTCTTTTATTTCTAGACAAGTTTGATATTTTTAGGGGTTTGTCCTAATTAGTACCTTTATTGGTCTTTTTTCTTGTAAATAACTTTCATTTTATTAAATACATTTTACCTTTAAAAAAATATTTAAATAAATTTATTATCTAATTTTGGTACTAAATACTGCATCACATTGTAAGTTTTAATTCATCATATTATATATTTTGATGCATTAAATTCTATATTTTAATGCATCACTGTGTAAATTTTACTACATTAAATTGTATATTTTAATGCATCACAGTATAAATTTTACTGCATTAAATTGTATATTTTATTGCATCACAGTGTAAATATTACTGCGTTAACTTCTATATTTTAATGCATCACATTGTAAATTTTACTGCATCAAATTGTAAATTTTACTGCATTAAATTGTATATTTTACAACATTAAATTATATATTTTACTGCATCACTATGTAAATTTTACTGCATCACAGTGTAAAACTTACTGCATTAATCTGTATATTTTACTTCATCACAGTTTAAATTTTACTGCATTAAATTGTATATTTTACTGCATCACGTTGTAAATTTTACTAAATTAAATTTTATATTTTACAGCATCACTAAGTAAATTTTAGTGCATCATAGTGTAAAATTTACTGCATTAAATTGTATATTTTACTACATCACAGTGTAAATTTTACTGCATTAAAATGTATATATTTTACTGCATCACATTGTAAATTTTACTGCATTAAAATTGTATATTTTACTGCATCATAGTACAAATTTTACTGCATTAAATTATACTGCATTAAATTATATATTTTACTGCATCACAGTGTAAATTTTACTATATTAATTTGTATACTTTATTGCATCAGATTGTAAATTTTACTACATCAAAGTGTAAATTTTACTGCATTAAATTGAAAATTTTACTGCATTAAATTGAATATTTTACTGTATCACAGTGTAAATTTTACTGCATTAAATTGTATATTTTACTGCATCACATTGTAAATTTTATTGCATTAAATTTTATATTTTACTGCATCACTATGTAAATTTTACTGAACCACAGTGTAAAATTTACTACATTAAATTGAATATTTTACTGCATCACTATGTAAATTTTACTGAACCACAGTGTAAAATTTACTACATTAAATTGAATATTTTACTGGCTGTAGCGGGAGTCCGTCGTATCCTAGTATGATAACCCGTGGAATGCCTCCCTTCGATATCTCCTCATAATCGGCTCCCCAGAAAGCTCTGTCGGGCTCAGAGTCAGAGTAGACGGAAGTGTAGGTAACATCTGACGTCGCAGAAGACATGGTTACTGCAAAAAGTAAAATAACTTATATAAGTATTACTTATAAGAAAAATCGATAAGATATGTTTATAAGGCTTTAATAATAAAGTCCTTATAGTAATATACGTAATATCATTTA
>BQNB010036687.1:0-49956 GCA_026074375.1 Tanacetum coccineum | reverse complement strand
GTTCTAGACTAGGTTCATTGCCTATAAGTATAAGGCGGGAAATGTTGTTGAAAGTGAACAGGAGCTGAAGATGGCCGGTTTAGGTAGAGAATATCCAGTCGTTTTTGCGGTTTTTGGGTACGAACATGGCTGCGATTAACGGGGTGGGGGAGGGGAGGGTATCGGGGAATCAAGCACGGCGATACGGAGTAAAGGGGTGTGGAGGTGTTTGGGAGAGGTGGTGTTTGGGAGAGTGAATGTGATGTATTGTAATGACGTATAATGGGTATACCAATATCGTCACATTTGAGCCCTAGCCCAATCAAAATAAATAATAAGTACAAAGGTCCAAGACTAAGCCCAGGACCGCACTGGCACGGCCCGGATATAGCAAGACGGACGCGGATCAGCATGGGCGGCTTCCGTAGACCATCCGCGGAACAACTAGCGTCTGCGGAAGGGAATCCGCATCCACAGTCATGATTATCGCGGACCCTTGCCCGACAAGGGTCCCATTCTTGCCACTACAACTGTAGGCGAAATACTAGGATTCCCTATAAATAGGAGTCCTCTGACACACTACAAGGTACATAATTTCTGACACCTTTTTACCTTACACATATTCTCTGACAACATGAGTACTTACTCTTACGCCGGAGTCCAATCGTGGGGTCCGTCCCCACGGTAAGGCTAACGGTTCTTCTTTTATACATGCAGGAAACCACCTTCTTTACTTGCTCTAGTACAAGATCCAATTCACCAACAGCTTATCGGTCCAGTCTAGTAAGCATCCCTGATCCACTTCACCCCCAACACATATTTTGTACTAACAAGTTGGCCCCATCCGTGGGACACGCGAACACAATCGCGTTTCCTAAAATACTCACCATTAGCACTAACAAGAAAACTCCCCTTAGCCAGCCCACGTCCGTCGTGAGGAATACGCTAGGGAAGAAGCAAGTTGTGAGGTTTCTCGATTCACGATCTCAGGAGGTCGGGGAAGCTCAAAATATGAAAAAGCCATAATAGAGAGGAGAGAGCTTTATTTAATTTTCAAGTTTTATTAAAAGGAAAAATGAAAGGGAAATTATAAATGTGAGCTTCACCCTCTAATGTTGATTAGAGGGGAGTATTTATAGGTAAAACACAAGGACACTTTGGACTAAATACACTTTTAGTCCTTGTGTTTTAACTTAAACTAAAACTAGTGTAATTTCCATATAGACACCATATTTTTGATCCTAACAATCTTTCCCTAATATGGTGGCATATGGAATTACTTACAATGTATCCTACAAGTACAAATAGCTAAAGATATCTTATGTTTGCTTTGTCTTCAACATGTACTTTAGCTTGACTCATTCCTTCACTTGTAGAGAATACAATGTAAACTGTATAAACTGAGTTGACTTCCCCCCAGTTCATATTGCATGTCTTCAAGCAGTTCAACTGCTTCCCCCTAAACAGACAGCCATTCGAAGTAAATATGAAGCTTTGATGTAGTTGACAAATCTTCTAACTATAGCGGTTAAAGCTCGCAGCGGAATTTGTAGAAGAAGAAGTAAACCACACTTAGCAGCAAATCTGACTTCTTCTTTGCTGATTAGTAGCCAATCCATTCAGGGGAACATGCACAGACTTCACACAAACAACTCATAGAAGTAAGAAACTCCAAGTCAATTAAGTCCCAGATGTTGTATACACCAAAGTCAATTAAGTCCCGGATGTACACATTTCTTCCCCCCAGTTGTTGCACTATGTTGTATACACCAAAGTCAATTAAGTCCCGGATGTACACATTTCTTCCCCCTGATTGTTGCATCTATCGAACACTCTTCCCCCTGATTATATTTGATGACCATCAAACATAATCATAATTCGGTTACGTCCGAATGTTCGATAGAGAAGTCATGTGTGAAGTCGCTTCTCCTTAGACTTATTCAATACCAACCTCGTATTCTGTCGGCTCTTTGTAATGATTACTGATGGAGAAAATACATTATCACAAACTTGATGATGAAGTAGAATGCCCCAAACTTGTGACTTATATCTTGTACTATCTATGAAAAAGAATGGTGTAGAGAACTCGCGTTGTACCTTACCGAATCTCTAAGTACTCTATACTCCTCAACCAACTAACCATCAAGTATAAGTAGTACGCCGCCTCTTGACAAATCCTCAACTATGTGAGACACTGAGCACTTTAATGTAACTCCTTCAAGTGATAGCAAATGTGCGCATTGAGCACCAACTTCTGCGTTTATAGATCACACATTGCTAGATTTGTTAAGTCTTCATCAACACCGGTTATAAGCGCGAACAAGTTATCTTTAAAAGTCATCATCCAACCAACCCCGACTTTTAAGATATAATAAGTACACGCACCCATGAAATTTCACTTCAACTTCAAATCAATGATAACGAATCATCCCCGTAATTAATTCTTGCGATTAAATCCCGAGACTGGCCTTTTGAATGGTTTTCGTGAATCTTTTATCCAGATCGTTTTAAGCAATAAGTGATGTTTTAATTTTCTGTAAAATAACAAAAGTTTAGCCCTTTAGCATTTTAAGCCCACAAATTCGGTTGCTTATTATTTCAGCTCAACTCAATTTCGATTTTGTTAATCAAACTCGGCATGCATTATTAATCAATCAATTAAGTAAAATTCGGATCCAACCTTCTTTCACAACCCATTATCTGTATTTTAGTTAAGGCCCATGATTATCACAACAATAAGAACACAAGCCCATGTTTGCTTATTATTTAGGTTAACTCAACCCTAAAGTCATTATACATCGACTCCTTTTCTTCACACACAACCACCAAACACTAAATTTCCTTTTAGACGCCCCAATATTGTCTTTCTCCTAAATCTTGATAACTCAACCCATGTACCCTCATCCCTTCGTACGAACCATCACTCAACATACCCGAGACTAATCCTTTTTAAACATAGAACATACAACAAACATATCTTTGTTTTGCTCATACCCTCGACTGAAGAATCAAGACGTTTTCTTTCATCAAGATCTTGTTACCTAAGGTCTCAGGTAGGTCTTTGTTTATGTTGTGGTCTTGTTGTTTTGAACGAAACAAAGACAAGATAGTGACACAATTGTTATCTGTCTTTTTTATTTTCGGATAGAAAAAAGAAAGGATTGTTCCTTGACATAGACCAATGATGAGTTATGTTTGTTGAATCTTGAAAGATTGTTTCTTTATGAATACAAACACGAATTAAGGTCTTTGTTCTTGTTTTTGATTTAAGTTTTGTGTTGTTGAGATGGGGCTTGTGAGATGTTGGAGAAGGATGGGAGTAGGGTAGTTTGGTTTTGTTGTAATGGTGGATTTGATGTTGTCTGTAAGAACAACGTTGAGTTGGTGTAAACTCGGTATGGTGTAAACTCAGTAATTATCTTTTGAGTTGAGTCACTAAGTCGACTCGGTTGTAGAGATTCATTCTCGATGTCGAATATGTTCATTGCTTTCTTTTCAGTTTTGTCCATGATAAAAACAACTTTAGAACCCATTTTCGGAAACTATAAATCTGAAACTCGGAAGAAACAGTTATATCACTGAGTTTGACTTTGACCTTCGAGTTTGATTGTTTCACCAGTCAAATATCAAATTTGACCAGATCTATCACATTTGACCAGTTCCGAGTTTAATCAAATCAGCAGTTAAAACATATTTTATCCTCGAATCTCACCGAGTTTGTTCTTACGATAAAACCGTAAGCAACAAAACTCGATAAAATCAAACATAACAAAAATAAGCTCAAGAAATAAGCTGATACATTAGAATAAGCATAAAACTCAGCAAACATCGAAACTGACTGAATAATAAGCTGCGGTAATGAATTTGGAATGAATCTGGACTGAATTTGTAAACCACATCTGATCCGAATTTGCTGAAAAAATACCGAATAAGCTGCTTTAGCGAATCAGCACTCAAAATAAGCAGAAATAAGCCGAATTAGTTGAACCGAATAAGCTCAAAAACATCATGAATCGCCTGTGCAGCTCTGATACCACTTGTGAGGTTTCTCGATTCACGATCTTGGGAGGTCGGGGAAGCTCAAAATAAGAATAAGCCATTATTGAGGAGAGAGCTTTATTTAATTTTGAAGTTTTATTAAAATGGAAAAAGAAAGGGAAATTACAAATGTGAGCTTCACCCTCTAATGTTGATTAGAGGGGAGTATTTATAGGTAAAACACAAGGACACTTTGGACTAAATGCACTTTTAGTCCTTGTGTTTTAACTTAAACTAAAACTAGTGTAATTTCCATATAGACATCATATTTTTGATCCTAACACAAGTTTCGCAGGACTTGGGCAGGCCTATGTCCGATGAAGCCCTTCGAGAATACTATGACAAGAATTACCATCAGACTCTACCTATCATAGCTGAAATGATGCACCAAGAGAAGGTGCAGCAGGAAAAGCTCAAGGCAGTAAAAGCTCGTCTTAACTTTGAAAAGGCCTCATAACATTCTGAGTCAAGAACACTGAGCAGAAGAAGGGACATCAAGGAAAGGCTCGGGCTTAGGCATGCTCGCAGTGTGTCCGGAAGCCCTGAACCAAGGCGCAGCCATTCCGAGTCACCAAAGGAAAGAGGCCCAAAAAGAAAAACGGTGTTCAAAAGGCTAGAGAATGATGTATTCCACAGGGCCGGAGACAAGGAGAAGAGTGTGTCCGCACACTCGAGAGATTCAAAGCGTTGCCCATACCACGGCAGCCACATAGACACTGAAAGCTGCTACCAGAGCTTTAGCTCCAGAGAAACAGAATTTGGTTCTGAGAAACATCATAACAAAAGAGCATCCTCATGAAAAACGGAAGCGCTGTCAGAAAGTGAATGTAGCGTAGGAGGACATTGGAAGTCAAAACCAAAGAGGCAAAAGTCGAGTGTTGAGGACGACCTGTCCCAACCATGGGTATGTAAAGAAACAGATCCTTTCACTCCTCAGATTAGTTACTTTGATTTCCCAAAAACCCGAATGCCTAGTCACATCAAGACATACGACGGAAGTGAAGACCCAGAAGATCACTTAAAAATCTTTCAGGCGGCCGCTAAGACGAAACGCTGGGCAATGCCAACGTGGTGCCATATGTTCAATTCCACTCTCACTGAAAACGCAAGAGTATGGTTTGATGACTTTCCACAGGAGTCCATTAATAGATATGATGATTTAAGGAAAGCATTCCTAGAGAACTACCTCCAGCAGAAAAAATGCATCAAATACCCAGTTGAAATTCACAACATCAAGCAGAGAGACGGGGAATCCACGAAAGAATTTTTGCGGAGGTACAAGCTCGAATGCAGGGACGTGAAGGGAGCTCCGAAATGCATGAAAATCTCTGGATTTATGCACGGAATTACTAATCCTGAGCTGATCAAACGACTACATGATAAAATCCCTAAGTCAGTAGACGAAATGATGATGGTAACTACAGCATTCCTCAGAGGAGAGGTGGTGGCCTCTAATCGTGAACGGAAGAAGTCATTTCCGTCATAAAAACAGCAAGAAGCCGGACAGAAGCAAAACTTCAAGAAGGGAGGCTTCCGGAACCAACAAAGGCCGAAGCGAAAGCAAGACAGGTTCACCCTTCTCACAAAAACACCAAAAGAAATTCTGGCTTTAGACAAAGGGAATTTTAAGCCTCCTACGCCAATGACAACCCCGGTAGAAAAAAAGAAACGCTATCAAATTCTGCGAGTTTCATGGGGAAGTAGGACATACCACCGATGAGTGTATGCACCTGAAGAGGCAAGTCAAGGAAATGCTCAAAACTGGAAAGTTGTCACATCTAATTAAGGAATTGAAGCAAAGCAATGAAAAAGATCAGGCAAAGGCATCAAAAAAGGGGGAAACCTCAGGAAAGGACAACTCGCTGGCGATATTGATGGTACAACCATGACAGAGGGTAGCCAGACAAAAGATTACTCAAACTTTCTCTCCAGAGTCAATAATTTCTTTTCCACCTCTGGGGGGGGGGGGGAAGATGGGACGGAGGATCCCATGATTATTGAGGCCGAAATGGGAGTACATTGCGTGTAGCGCATATACGTGGACGGAGGCTCATTCTCAGAAATCTTGTATGAACATTGCTTTAATAGATTTCGCCTGGAGGTCAAAAACTAGATGATCCCTGCAACCACACCACTGGTTGGGTTTAGTGGAGAAATAATATGATCGTTAGGGCAAATATCGTTGTTGGTAAAGATGGGAGACGAGGAACACTCAACTTCCGCATGGATGAATTTTATGGTGGTAAGGTTACCCTCTCCCTACAATGGAATTATAGGGAGGCCAGGGGTAAGGAGAATCCGAGCAGTTCCATCCACAGCCCACGGAATACTAAAATTCCCAGTGACAGGCGGAACGATCACATTACGGAGCAGCATGATTATTCCACTAGAATGCACAATGGTTTCAGGGCCAGGGGTGCTGCAGCACGTAATCAACCAAGTTACAGAAGAAAAGACTCAGGTGGCGATCCACCCAGAATATCCGGAACAAACTATAGCGATAGTCTACACCTTGACAAAAGAAGGGCGGAAGGATCTGTGCGGTTTGATAAGGTGCAACCTTGATATATTCGCTTGGAAGCCAGCAGATATGACTAGGGTTCAACGGCACATAGCTGAGCACAGGCTAAATATCCGTGAATGATGTCTACCCGTTAGACAAAAGAAAAGAGGACAAGCACCTGAGAGAAATAAAACAATCTACGAAGAAGTAGAAAAACTGGTGGACACCGGTATCATGAAAGAAGTCCATTATCACAGTTAGCTATCAAACCCGGTGATGATAAAGAAGCACAACGACAGTTGGAGGATGTGCGTAGATTTTAAGGACTTGAATAAAGCGTGTCCCAAAGATGGCTATCCGTTACCGGAAATTGACTGGAAGGTAGAATCCCTCTGCGGATATCCGTTCAAATGTTTCTTGGACGCATACAAAGGATACCATCAAATACAAATGGCAAAAGAAGACGAGAAAAGGACAGCATTCATCACAAGCCAAGGAATATTCTATTACTCAAAAATGCCATTCGGATTAAAAAATACCGGAGCAACTTATCAACGTTTGGTGGATAAAGTTTTTCAGAAGCAAATCGGCAGGAACTTAGAAGTATATGTGGACAACCTAGTCATTAAAAGCCGAACGGAACAAGAAATAATCAGGGACATGGAGGAAACGTTCAAGACCCTTAAAGAGATAAACATGAAGTTAAATCCCAAAAAATGTACATTTGGGATGAGAGAATGTACCTTCCTGGGGTACAATGTGAATGCTGAGGGATTAAGAGTGTGTCCAGACAAAGTGGAAGCAGTCCTCAATTTACCATCTCCAAAGTGTTTGAAGGACGTGCAAAAACTAAATGGGAAGCTGGCAAGCTTAAATAGATTTCTGTCTAAATCGACAGAAAAATCATTACCATTCTTTAAAACCCTAAAGAAGTGCATGAAGAAAAGTGACTTCCAATGGACAGCAGAGGCAAAAACGGCATTCAAGCAAATGAAAAAATCAATAGCAGAGCTACCCATGTTAACCGCACCGAAAGAAAAAGAAGAACCAATCATATAACTAGCAGCTGCAAAAGAAGCCATTAGCGCGGTCTTAATGACAGAAAGGGACGGGAAACAAATGCCTATTTATTTCGTTAGCCATGCATTGCAAGGGCCGGAAATCAACTACACTCCAATGGAAAAACTAATACTTGCTTTGGTAAGTGCTAGCAAGCGACTAAAAAGGTATTTCTAGGCACACACAATCATTGTAATCACAGACCAACCAATAAAGCAGATACTGTCAAACCCAGAAGTTTCAGGAAGGCTGCTCAAATGGAGTTTTGAGCTGGAAGAACATGACATCCATTATAGACCGAGAACGTCAGTCAAGGGGCAGATTCTAGCAGATTTCATTGTAGAGCGTCCGGAGGATGACCCCCAGATACGTTCATGGAGGACACAGAAGAACTTTCGGATCCATGGGTACTGTTCACGGACGGATCATCGTGCATAGACGGCTCTCGAGTTGGCCTAATAATTATGAATCAGGAAGGAATGGAATTCACATATGCTATGAGGTTCAGGTTCAATGCCACCAACAACGAGGCAGAATACGAAGCCTTGATAGTCGGCCTTCGAATAGCAGAACAAATGGGAGTAAAAAATCTCTAAGCAAATGTAGATTCCAGGCTTGTAGCTAATCAAGTAAATGGAATTTACGTAGCAAAAGAGCCAGGCATGATCAAATACTTAAAGAAGGTAAAAAACCTTGTCAGCACTTTTAAAGAATTCTCCATCCAACAAGTACCTAGAGGGGAGAATAAAAAAACAGACGCGCTAAGCAAGATGGCATCAACCAGCTTCGCCCACTTAAGCAAGCAAGTACTTATAGAAGAACTCAGAGAAAAATCAATAGATGAGAAGGAAGTACTTGCGGTAGTAGAAGAGGAAGGAAGCACGTAGATGACTCCAATCTATGAGTACCTCACAGAGGAAATTCTCCCAGAAGAAAAGAGGAAGGCAAGAGCCATACACCGCAAGGCAGATAGATATGATGTGACAAATGAAACACTATACAAAAGATCCTTCCTCGGGCCATGGTTGCGATGTGTTAGGCCGCTGCAGGTAAACTACGTTTTGAGAGAGATCCATGAGGGGTCATGCAGCATGCATGCCGGTCCAAGATCTATGGTGGCAAAAGCTCTAAGATCATGGTATTACTGGCCAACTATGCACACAGACGCTAGGAACTTGATAAGGGAATGCAGTTGCTGCCAGGTTCACCGCCCCGTGCTAAGGAACCCACAGCAAAAGCTAACACCCATCACATCTCCATGGCCATTTTACAAATGAGGGATTGACATAGCAGGACCTTTCCTGGAAGGTCCTGGTAAAGTTAAGTTCCTGATGGTAGCAATCGACTACTTCACCAAATGGATAAAAGCAAAACCAGTGGCAACCATAACGGAAGCCCAGGTTAAGAAGTTTGTATGGGACAATATAGTTTGCAGATTCGGTTTACCAGGGGAGATAATATTTGACAACGGAAAGCAGTTCAGGGATAACCCATTTAAAGACTGGTGCGAAAAGCTATGTATCCGCCAATGCTTTGCTTCCGTTAAGCATCCGTAAGCCAACGGCTTGGTGGAAAGGGAAAACAGGAGTTTAGGTGAAGGAATCAAGTCACGGTTAGGCGAGAAAAACATAAACTAGATAGAAGAGATTTCACATGTCATATGGGCATACCGTACCATGATCAAGTCCAGCAACGGAGAAACACCATTCTCGCTGACGTATGGGACGGAAGCGGTGATCCCAGTAGAGATCGGCATGCCAACCATGAGAACTGCAGAAGTTGACATGATAAAGAATGATGAAGCCTTGGAAATTAACCTAGACGTTTTAGAAGAGAAAAGAGAGTATGCAGCAATTCAGGAAGCAAATAGCAAAGCTATGATGGAAAAATACTATAATACCAGGATTCGCAGAACAAGTTTCCGTCTGGGAGACCTCGTCTGCTGGAATAATGAAGCAAGCCGTGCGAAAGATGGAGGCAAGCTCGGACCTAAGTGGGAGGGACCATATGAAGTCACGGAAGCATTGGACAAAGGAGCGTACAAGCTTAGAGACCGCAACGGAAACACCCTTCCGCGAACATGGAACGTCTGCAACCTTAAGAAATGCTATGTACATGAAATATAAGCACCTCTCCCATGCAAGATAAAGCAGCGGAGGGGGCACTGTTCGAATTTTCTTTATTGTAATGTCTTTAAGTTTTAATGAATGAAAAAGTAAAGCCTAGCTACCTTCACAAGTTTTTACTTTAAAACTCTATTTATTTTTTACTTTGCAAAGTTACTTGAATATTACATGAATTGGTAAGACGCGCACACCAAGGGGCACGACCCCGTAAACATTATCATGTATAATAAAGGAATGAGTAACCTAACAATCAACTCAAGTACATAAGAGGTATTACAATCCCGGTACTGGGAAAATGACCCGCAAGCATTTTACTAAGACTATCATCACGAACGTACACCAGTGGTATTAAAAGATAGCCACCAAAGCATAATAGCAAAAATGTAAAACTGTTAAGTGTTACATAAGTGGACATCAGTGTTTAAACCAACGGTCGTAAGCATGACCAAACATACAAATTGTTAAAGTACAAATACAGCCGCAAAAAGGCCACACACGGCCGCGGTAAGAAACAAAAAAGGAAATATGAGATTAGGAAACACCACCACAGTGGTAGACCTAACTACTCCGGAGAGGTGACTAGCTCTTTTTTCTCAAAGATCACGACAGTGGGATCTTCATTATTCGCTTCCGTATCAAAAGCTTGATCATTAAAGGTAGCAAGAAAAGGAATAACATCGGAAGATGCCAAAGTTGTAGAAAGGGTAGTGATCGGTTTAGTTTTCACAGGGGTGGCAGAAGTACTAGCCTCACCAATCAAACTTCAAGAAAACAAAGGCTCAGCAAGAGGAGTCATAACATCCGTAAGCGACAAGCGTTTCTCCACAATCTCTCCCTTTACCCTTTGAACTCGAGAATGAACGACTTGAAGAAAGAAGGATAAGGAGGTTTCACCAAGGACTACGTTGTCTTCCGGCCTATGGATGGGGAGTCTGAGTTGTTCTGGGGACGGTTACAGATCTTCCGCTCTGAGGATCTCAGCTAAAGGTCCTTCCAAGTGCAAGGAGTCTATAAGGTCAACAATGCTTGCATCCTTCTTAGACTTTAACTCAGAAAGCATAGAGAAATCAACGGCACCAAGAGCATTTATGGCTTCAACATATTTAGCCTCCGCGGAAGGATCATAAGCTTCGATAATGGATAAATCCCTCCCAGCTATCCTATGATCAACCCCCGCCCTCAGGTCATCCTGAATACCTTTGTTAACCACGCAACCAATAGCCGTCCCTAAATCATGACAATACTCAGGAGATTTTAAGCACTTGAGAATGACGAGTTTGAGCCCGTGAGATAAGATCCACCGTCGTTCGGATATGGCAGTCAAGAAGCAAGGGTAAAACTCTTTATCAAGATGAGCAACCATCTCCAAAAGTTGGGCATATAATTCCGCAACCCTAGTAACCAGAACCCTTGCCTACTCATCCTGCGTAGCCTCCATGCGTGAACTGAAAAGCTCAAAATCAGATTCCAACGAAGACCTCTACAAAAGGCAAACAAGAAGGAACAAGGGGTGTTAGTCGTAAAAATAAAGACAAAGTATGAGTAAAAATGTAAAGAAATCCGCGGATACATGTATGATAAGACAATCCCTCTCGGATTCTAAGGAAGCCACTTGAGAATTTAGCTCGTTAAGCGAAAGTCAGATAGTTCAGAAGTAAGCTTAGCAACTTGAGAAGAAAGAGACGCCAACTCAGCCTCTTTAGCAGTGTTCGCGGACTCAAGAGTCGCGATCTTCTCATACATAACATTTCTCTCTCTCCTTCAAGTGCAAAATTTTTCTCTTTCAAATCTTTCAACTTGCTGTCTTTAGCAGCATCAGTAGCTTCCACACTAGTGAGTTGGCCACGGAGGCGGATGGCTTCTGCGGCCTCAGTCTCTTTCCAAGATAATAAGGATTTCAGGTGGACAATCTCAGCATCTCTCTCTGATAAAAGGGTGACTTGTTCAGCACACTTATCCTCAAGCTCACCTTTATTTTCCAAAGTATGCTTTGCCTGCATTCTCACCTCTGCCCCAAGGCACACCTGTTGTGCGGTCCCAACATTGAATTCAGAATATAGCTGATTATAATCTATGGCACGCAGTTGTGCAAACAAAGCAGGCGGGGCAAGACGATCTATCAAATCATGATAGACATACGGTTCTTCAAGAACAGAATCATTTGTCACTTTCCATCTAGGGACATAGACGCGGTGCATGGTCTCGGTATCAAGACTTTGGGAACCATAAAAAGAATCCGATGAAGTAGAAGGATTATTTAACTTTAAAATGCTGGCCACATCCACATTAGCCCCGCCAGCGGATATAGAATCCCCAACATTCTCAAGATTCTTTTACTCAACTCTAACCTTTGAACCTGGAATAGCAGCAACATCAACAACGGTAGTGGTAACAACAACCATCACCACCGGGGCATCAACAATAATAGATCTGACAAAAGAAGTGCCCTCAGAATATGAACCTGAATGATGAGAATCATCTGAAGATACAACATACCTCACATTAGGAGGACAAGTTCACAAGTTAAGCCCGGATACGGAATTCGTGGGCCCAACATCAGACGTAGGGGCTACGGAAGCAGCAATAAGAGGCTTCGTAACACCGCTCGGGATACCAGAACCATCCGGAAACAAACCACGGAGGGCGGAAAGAGACTTTCTGCTGGTATTTAGAAGTACGAGTTGATAGTCATCCCTCAATTTCTTGGGAGGATGAGTGGAACCACTAGCGTCCCCGGTCACCTTTCTTTTCCGTTTATTCTTAGCCTTTTCACCAGCAACATCCAAAACATCCAGGGCAATAGTTTCCTCCAAAACATCGTCATCCTTTTCGACCGAATGCTCCTGACCAGCATCATCCCCTTCGTCAAACAATTTGTCGATGCTATTACCGCTACCCCCAGAGGCAGCAGTAATGAGAGGATCTAATGAAACAGTGCGACCTTCGGTCATCTTCAGCAGCTTAACCTCCCTCTCCGCAAGATCTCTATTCCCTGTCCGTACTTTGGTGGGATCAGAGTGGCGGATTAACGCAAACAAATCCATCTCTGCAAACATGGTAAAAGAGAAACATCAGGAATAATAGCAACACAATAAGCTCTTAAATACAAGGCAAAGAATACCCACCCTCTTCACCATCCCAAAACGTCGGATAACAGTTCTCATCTAGCGTATAGTAATGGCTTATACCAACCCAGCATAAGAAACGTTTCGGAAATTTCCTGAACGGGGCCGTATGAGTACGCAAAAAGTCGTACGCTTCTGTATCATATTAAGAAATCTTGGGGGGGTCTTTACTTAAAATCTTGCTTTTCAAGGATACGGAAAGGGGAAAGGCCGTGGAATCAACCCAGAAAAAATGGTTGTTCCAGTTCT
Source organism: Tanacetum coccineum (assembly GCA_026074375.1). Taxonomy (NCBI): domain Eukaryota; kingdom Viridiplantae; phylum Streptophyta; class Magnoliopsida; order Asterales; family Asteraceae; genus Tanacetum; species Tanacetum coccineum. Next base: position 36,877 of record BQNB010036687.1, on the reverse strand, counting down.
TTACAGAATCTAACAGCTTACTATGGCAAATAGGAGCCGCGTCAGAGCGTTTGACAAACGACATCCACCCTTTAGTGTAGGAACTAGTGTAGAACGTGCGGAAACAATTGACAAAAGGTTGAAATTTGTGGACGCGACATAAGATCTCAAAGTGAGAAACTTTGGCCACCCCAAACACGGATAGCTGGGAAAGATGAATATGAAAATGATCAAGAACATCCACAAGAAACTGAGACAAGGGGATTCGATAGTTGACAAAATCAAAAACCAAGTATACGTGCCAATTTTGCCATCACGACTTTGTAAAATATTTTGTCTGGGCCATGTAATGTGGGATGAACACAAGCAGGTATGTGATACTTGGTGCATAATGCATCTAACACTTTTTGATTTAACTTAGATTTAATATCACGAATGGTACTCATCGTGATATATAAGAAAAGAAAGAAAACCTAACCTGGTAACCAAAAGAAAGATGAAGCAGTAGAAAATGTGGAAACTGGTTGATAAAGCTCAAAAGTTTTAACAATGGTGGTAATTGGTGAAGAAAAAGGAAACAGTAAAAATCAAAGGGATATTTATACCCTTGGCATAGTAAATGCGCAAAGCAGCAAGATGACGACACGTGTAACGCACTATGTCAACTAACAAACGAGATTTAAAATAAGCAGATGTGATGCCAGTTGGATAACTGACATCAAGTCGCGTCAATCAGAAAACGAAAGGTCAGGGTGAGTATACGTAACCCAAACCCTACCTACCCGATTAGGGAAAGGTCACGGAGAAGCAAGCAATCACGGAATAAGGAGAACGTAAGAAACAAAGTCTAGCAATTTTTACTACGCAGCACGGAGTCGCACGTAGTAAAAATACTAGACTGAAGGGACTTAATGACGTATAATAGGTATACCAGGCCTCTGGGCCTGGGTTATACCGTCACATTTAGGCCCTGGGCCAATCCAAATAAATAACAAGTACAAAGGGCCAAGACTAAGCCCAGGACCGCACTGGCACGACCTAGATATAGCAAGACGGACGCGAATTGGCATGGGCCGCTTCCGTAGACCATCTGCAAAACAACTAGCGTCTGCAGAAGGGAATCCGCATCCGCAGTAACGATTATCGCGGACCCTTTCCCGACAAGGGTCTCACTCTGGCCACTACAACTATAGGCGAAATACTAGGAAACGCTAGTACTAGGCTTCCCTATAAATAGGAGTCCTCTGACACACCACAAGGTACATAATTTCTAACACCTTTTTCCACACACATATTCTCTGACAACATTAGTACTTACTCTTACGCCAGAGTCCAATCGTGGGGTCCGTCCCCACGGTAAGGCTAACGGTTCTTCTCTTATATGTGCAAGAAACCACTTTCTTTACTTGCTCTAGTATAAGATTCAATTCACCAACAGCTTATCGGCCCAGTCCAGTAAGCATCCCTGATCCACTTCACCCCCAGCACATATTTTGTACTAACATATTATGATGGGGTTAGGGTTTCAAATGAGGATACATTCAGGGCCATTGTTGAATTCAAAGTATGCGTTTGATTTGAAATTTTATAACTGTGATTTATTTATATCATGGGTTAAGGTTGGGAGTCAACGTAAAGAGAACACCAACTACCTTTATTCTTGTTAATGTTGTAGTCTCTGTTCCAGTGTTTAATTATAAAGAGAAGAAAATATTTTAGAGATAAGAGTAAAGGATAATCTATCTATTATATCATTTAGTACTCTAATTAGGCTGTAGCTATTCGCCTGTTTACACAAACCCTTATCTCGTTCGACTGTTTACACAACCCCTCATCTCCAAAGAATGTCAATCATCCTAGGGTTATATAACTGGAAACATCTCCAAAGAATGTCTAATCATCCTATAAAGAATACCAAGCAGCATGGGTTTTGCATTCTATAAATAAGATAGGTGCTTCTTTATCTCCGCACACATCCTGCATAACTGAAAGCAAGTATAACTGAAAGCAACCATGACATGTCAACAAAGGCTGCAGGCTTGAAGGCTGATATTGAAAGCAAACAGGCCATGTCTACTAAGGCTCCAGACAGCAAACACGACATGTCAACTGCATGCACGAAAATTGATATTGAAAGCAAACATGACATGGCTGCTAAGGTTCCAGATACAAAAGTTGATTCATACTTGGACCAACTACAGGTGGATGTCACCGGGAAAATCGTTGTCATGATTGGTAGAATGTAGGATGTCAGTGTAGTAACTGACCGATACTTGAGTACGGATTTCGTGGTCTCTGATGCAGAGGTAAACTTCCAATTTTAAGCTCGCCTTTGTTGCGTCTTTTTTTACTAGAATATTCTTGCAGGGTAACATGGTGTACTGCACTGCAAGGGCAACTGTAGCGCACAATTTTCTCAGACTAAAAGAAGGAGCCATTTATTCAATAAAAAAAACTTTGTTGTGAAACCTAATAAGGAGGAGTATCGCATTCTAAAGAACGATGCCTTTATGCTTGAATTTGATGGTTCAACAACCATAAGAAAAGCTTTTGTCAAGGCTGAAGGCTTTGTTAGATATCCTTTTCAGCTAGTGGATTTTGACAGCATCGAACCTACAAACAATAAGTACTTGATTGGTGAGTTGATACTACTTTTATGTAAGTTATTTTTTTAGCACACGGTCAGCAGTTAGGTGACGCTGATACGTAAATTATTACCTCGCAGATGTTGCCGATTACGTCACTAATGTAGGCAGGACAACTTATCAAAAATCAGGCTCTGTGAATCTTGATTTCTACCTTGTCAACCACAGGTTGCTAACATTCTATGCAGTTATCCCACTTACACCTCATAGATGTTGTTTAAATCATTCCATGTTTTTGGAAACAAAGGCCAGTCAATTAGGGTGACGCTTAGGAGAGGGCTTGGGGATGTCTTAATAGAACAGAAAACAAAACATGTTGGCATGTGCCCGGTCATTTTGACTTCAACCACTGCCAAATATTACAACGGTAAGTAAACATGAACCCAAAAGTTTAGCCATAGTTTACACAACTCATGTGTTGATTTTAGTTTCATTGTTACCTTCTAGATAAGCTTTATTTGTCAAGCAGCTCATTGACCATGATTTTTGATGATGCCGAGATCCAGGATTGACACTCTAAGACTCATTGATGCTAGATAGATATATAATAGGTAGATCAGTCCCACCAATCACACATTGTTAGCGCCACACATTGTTAGCGTTTATCTTTACATAGTAATTACATTTTTGTACTTACCATGAATCTGGCTGACAGTGGTGTGGAGTCGAAGAACCCTTCTTTGAATGTTAACATTTCCCAACCAATGGAAGGGATGCTTGAGAACCTACTTATGTGGGCTCGCAACCACAAAAATGATGTACACAGCTTTCTTTCCCATGTGCTTTTGGTATACCCTTAGGCCATCGCACGCCATTCATAAACTCTTTCTCTTTGCCGTCTTCAACCTTCTACTATAAGGTAATGATTGAGAATGTGAGGACCAAAAAGGGTTGGAACTTCCCATTATGTGGGGGCAACAATTGTAGGAAGAGTGTGACCTGAAAGCTTAGGAAATTCTGGTGCGACGCGTGTAACACGCCAGTTGATTACCCAGTTTTAAGGTAATGTTGTGTATTTTACCCATGCCCTGTGAATTACAATGCAATGAGTGCTAGCGTTTACCATCCATTTGCAACACTCCCTTCACAGGTACAGGCTAGAACTTGACGTGTCCGACAATACTGCACACGTTGTGGTTATTATGTTTGATGAGCTAACAACGTCTTTGGTGAAGTGGTCTGTAGAATCAATCGTGGAAGCAGAGGATGAGGTATATTTATAACACTTATAACAAATTCAGAAACACTTTTGCACTTACCTTCCTATACAGTCTTCAGACGATCATGAGAGTTTGCCCCCGCTATAGCAAACCTCATTGGCACCACTCATATTCTAGAAATCAAGTCCCACACCTACTGCGAGTATGGAAACTTTAAAAGTTTCATGTGTTGGAAGGTTAATCCGGCTGAAGGAGTTGAGGATAACGTAGGTTCCAGCACGTTGGATGCAGTTGCTGACACCCAGGCCCCTAAGTTAAAAAGGCTGGCACAGCACCCATCCGTTCCTACTCCCTTGAAACCTTCAGATGAAAGAAAAAAGAAAAGGTTAGCAATAAGTCTACCACTCACATCCCCAAACATTAAAAAGATAAACATTTTTCAGTGCAACAACTCATCCTGAGATCACTAACATGTCCTAATATGATGGCATTCCTATAGAGTGGACATTGAGGATTCTGATACTAAAGCTAGCGGTGATTCAGCTAAGGGCGCCAACAAGGACAGGGTTGCCCGTGTTTCTGATAAGAAAAAAAGAAGCGGTACGCACTCCTTGGTTCCTCACTGACTTATATTCAGTCATATATAAATTTTTCTAGGCAATAACTTATCCTCAGATCACTAACATGTCCTAATATGATGGCATTCCTTTAGAGTGGTGATTGAGGATTCTGACATAGAAGTTAGCCGTGGTTCAACTAAGGGGACAAAGACAAGGGTGGCAGTCAGCCTGATTAGAAAAAAAGAAGTGGTACGCTAACAATCCTTTGTTCCTCACAGACATATATTGAGTCATATACTAACATGTTTTTTGTTGTGTGTCATGCTTTTAGATATGTATATGATGGCTCAGAGTCAGAGTAGACATCTCTAGTTTGGGAAGTTAGACGCACCAGCTGTGGTACAACACATGCTTTGCACAGAGTTTCAAGACTGAGTTTTTAGGAAAATAACAATAAGCAGGGTCCAATTATTGTTGGGGCCCCGTGTCTTTATGCCTTGGACATTTCAAAACACATGTTTCATTTTATAACAATAAAACTATGTCAGTTATGTTGAATGGGTGGTCAGCCATCCATCAATTATTACCTTGAATTTCGTTATCCATTTACTCAATATTAGCATAAAAAGGAATCATCTATATTTTGGGTAGCTTAAATTTATTTCAATGCGTTGGGAACAAATCTATAAGACTGCCAGTAAACCGTAAACTTAATAACTATGAAACATTAAAACAAGAATACCTCATGTGCAACATGTAAAAAAACCTCCACTTTAGAGATGCTCATTCCAAATAACAAACGTAAGTACTTCTTTTCATGCAACAACAAAAACACCAGGATGTGCGAAAAGAAAAAATTATGCCATCTAAAGTAGCCAGCATTTCATCTTTGATTGGGGTTCGTTGAATCTTAGTGAAGATTATAGAAAAATAAGGTTGATAGATAATACCAAAGCCCCTACAGAGTAACAGGAGAAACATAAATATTATGAAACATTAAAACAAGAAAACCTGTGAAAACTTTGAGACAAACTGACTCATGTGTAAAATGCAAAAAGCTTCCAGTTTACAAATGATCATGCCAAATAACGAACGTAACTGCTGCATTGCATGCAACAACAAAAACTCCAGGAGGTGCGAAAAGAAAAAATTATACCATCTAAAGTAGCCAAAATTTTAGCTTGGGTTGGGGTTTGTTGAATCTTGGACAAGATTGTAGAAAAAGGATCGCACACTCGAACAAAGAATGGGGTGAATAACAGTTGTGATTAAAAAAACAAATGGCGGATTTAACATTCATAGGTAAAGATGTAAATTAGTACCTTGATGTTGTTTAGAGTTTTAACAGGTGTGGTTTTAACTTCCAGAGCCAAAGAAGTAGAGTTGTACCTTGACGTTGTAGTTATTATATTTATCATCCATCGATGGGTTGAGGACTTCGCCTAGGTACATATTCGAAGATGCAACCAAACATGCCTGATATGCAACCAAAACACTCCATTAGCTCGAATGAACAAAAAGGCGGGTGTAACAATAATCTCTAATGTATCAAATGAGGTGGCTCAAGCCTAAAAAAGAACACGGTAGCAAGAACGTTCTCATGAAAAAGCAGCCCACCAGGTATAGCCTATCATTTATTATCACCCTAAATTTAAGACTACAACCAGAGAAATCCAAAAGGTTGTCTGTTGAATGTCTACAACCTATATCTTTTCAGATTCTAACCTCAGATTTGCAGCCTGATATACAGTAAAACTTAATCACATTCTCAACTCAAGTATAAATGCAGGTATAGTTGCATTAAATAACTTTTTATACCTTTAAATCCTAGCTGTCATTGCAATCATCTATGTCTTTATGTTAGATGTTCTCCAAACGATCCTACGGTAAATCCATCTTTGTCAAACATGCTCCACAAATCTGTATTCATTTATTCAAATACAATTATTGGTCAGGATAGGAGAGTGCAGAGTTACTGTGGTCTGAAGGTGGCAGATATACCTGCAGCCAACTCGGGTAAACACACACATATAAACTCTTCCTCCATGAGTAATTACTATACCTATGTTCTAAATGTATATATAATTGACTAATGCTAAAAATTCAACAGACAGATCTAAAGCAAAAAAGGAACAGTTTCAACTTTGAAGTACGCACATACCCGTGCTAGAAGGAGATCCGCGGGTATTCACTTTACCAAATGGTAGCAAAACTAAATTTTTTGGGAAAATATTATACGTTTAGTCGAGTTTTTAGTACATAAAATGAATATTTCACACAAACCACTCCTATCTCAGGACCAGCCCATGTTTGTGCAGCTAAAAAAACCACTAAAGGGGCAGCCTTAACCTCTGCAGGTAATTTTACAAGACAATATTCCAAACATATCAGGTTAATTTAAACTATACTAGCTTTAAATGTCCCCAGATGGTGATGTTCTTTACAAGCACAAATACTTTTTATGCAAGGTGTTCCTGCTGCTTACCATAACCTTGGTCCTCCATCATACCAATGTTCTAGCTATCATGCAACCATGTGGTATGATGAAAGAAATGACAAGGCGAGAAGGGCTATAAATCCAACATTCTCCATTTGCTGTCAAGAAGGTAAAGTGTTACTCTCCAGATTTAATGAAACACCTCTACCACTAAAGAAATTGCTCGACTATAATGACCCTACAACATCAAGGTTTAAAGATTAGATCAAAGTATACAATGGTATTTTTGTTTCACATAGTTTGGAGCCAACATAGACCATTCAATTAATACAGGGAGAGGACCATATACATTTAGAATAAACAGCTAAAACTATCACTGAATCTGTTCCCTACTTCCGACGGAAGGAGTTTAACCAAGGTATGCTCAGCTTTACTTCTTTGACACATAAAATGAAATTAGAATCGGATCTCGGCTTTTGTGGATAACAAAACACGTGAACCAGTCGAAGAAAACATAGTGGAGAGCCGGATTCAAATGTTGGATCACTCAAGAGAAATTGCCAAGTCATTTCGAATGGAAAAAGAATGGTGTCATTCACCTAGTTCGATTAACTTTGGGCTGAGGCTACTAAGCAAGAGAACAACAACTAGACAGTACAGCGCACCCACTATGTCCAAAGTGGCGGCTCTGATCATAAATGATTTTGGTGACGATATTCCTTCAAGGGATATAATTGTAAGCAAAAACAATACTAGCCCATAGCGCATTTCGAAATTGCACCCCAGCTACATGGCGCGGCAATACCCTTTGTTATTTCTGTACGGAGAAGATGGATTCCATGAAAAGATAGCTTATCACAACAATGCATGCAGCAGGAAAACGAAACGTGGATATGTAACAATGAAAGAGTATTACGCTTACATAATTCAGCAGCGACATAACCAGGGCACCACTTTGTTAAGAGGAGGACGGCTATTTCAGCAATATTTGGTTGATGCCTACACAGCTATTGAAGAACAAAGGCTTAAATGGACAAGAAATAATCAAGACACGCTATGTGTGGATGTGTATCATAATCTATGTGATGTTGTTACGAGAGGTGACACAAGTGCGGCAGGTCTTGGGAAGAGAATAGTTTTGCCCAGGACTTTTACAGGCAGCCCAAGATACATGATGCAAAACTACCAAGATGCGATGGTTCTATGTCGAACATATGAAAATCCAGACCTATTCATCACTTTCACTTCCAACCCAAAATTGCTGAGATGTTGGCTTATGTGCCTGGCAAAAAATCACATGATCGTCCAGAAGTAGGGACCCGAGTTTTTAAAATGAATCTGACCGAGCTATTAGATGATCTTACAAAAGAAACAGATTTTTGGAGACTGTTGCGTAGGTAATACACCTCAGATCATAAGTTCAGTCGGTCGCTCCTTCTCAATTATGTTGAACACTAACTAATAAGTTTCTGCTATTTCCTTTCAGTCGTGTATGTAATAGAATTCCAAAAACGTGAGCTCCCCCACGCACATATTCTCCTAAGGCTAGAAGAACGCTGCAAATGCAGGACGCCCGGTGAAATAGACGATATAATCTCAGCAGAGCTTCCATCTCCAATGCATGATCCAAACGGCTATAAAGTAGTTACTGAATATATGTTGCATGGACCTTGCGGTAAATGTGCAACATACACACCGTGTACTACTGAGTGAAAATGTTCAAAGCATTTTCCGAAATCGTTTTTGCCAGAAATAGTAATTAATGAAGATGGATACCTATTTATCGTCGCAGTGATAATAAAGTGACTACCATAAAAGGTAAATTTACTTACGACAACAAACATGTGGTCCCTTACAATCGGTATCTCATGCTTAAATACCAGGCACACATTAACGTTGAATGGTGCAATAGATCAAAAGCGATTAAGTACTTATTCAAGTACTTAAATAAAGGTCCAGATAGAGCAACTATTGTTATACAAGAGAACATTAAGGTCGGTGCTAATGGGGCGTCTGAACAGGTTTTGGAGGTGGACGAGATAAAAAAACTTCCTAAATCTCCTAAACTTACCAAAGTAACGATTTAAATGAGCTATAAGCTAGTAAAATAATCCCCGTCTGAATTGCAGCAAAACCAATCCTCCGCATACCAATACAGCTACATTTCACGACATTTCCTATCTGAAGCCTCATCAGATAATTCTTGATGCATCTACATCCTTGGACCAAAGAAAACAAATTTTAGCTGTAGACATGCATTTCTTTATGACATTTTCCAATGCATTCCATATTAAACATTCTTAGACATTTAAAACCAATACCACCATTCCAGTGCTAGGATCGGACCAAGTAGTCCCATTTTTCATGACTCGCTATTCCTAACTCGATTGTTATCCCAAACACTCTAGACTATTTTCTTACATGAAACTGCACTTCCAAGCAGTTGCAACTTTCAACACGTGACTTGATTGTTTCACTTTAAACCCATAATTTGTAGTCTAACATTCTAAATGATGTTATGAATCACCACCTCAGCGCTCTTTTTCTCATTTAAAAATAACCTGTCAGTTCTCTCCTTCTGTGTGTAGTGTACCACAGTAGTGAGGATCACTTCTTGACACAATCCACATATTGAGTTTACATGTCTGTTTCATAATATATACAACTTCGTCAACCGACTTCTTCATAGTTTTCACTTTAAGTCTTACGTAGCGTTTAGTATGTTGTAATCAAAGTAGAAATGTAAAAGATTATTACGATGAAATGAAAAAATATTGTTTGTTTACATTTATAGAATGCAATGATTCATTCAAAGGAATGACTCATTACACCAAAATCATTCCTTAGGGTCTCCTATTTTTTTTTAATTCCATCTTGTAATGGAATTAAATTACATAAAACCCCATCATTAATTAACCACATTAAATAATTTTTATCATCAATTGGGTATTTTAGACTTTTTTTATTATCGATTGCATTACGTCTTATCATATAAACCAAACATTATTAATAACGGGAATGAACCATTACATTACACTATTTATTCCATTACATCGTTAATTCCATTTATTTAACATTTTATTCCGTCCTACCAAACAAACCCTTAGTTAAATATAAATAAGAACCAAGTCAAACTTGTTTTACATACCGCCCTTTAATTAACCCGCATGATCAATTTTCGTCGACACCTTATGAATACATAGCACCATCTATTGTACTAACATAAATTCCGAATCATCAGCCATAAATAAGATATTTTTTATATGCATCTTGTTTCAAACAAGCATGTTTGTGGCCCGCCCGTTGCGGCGGGCGTATGGTTTTTAAAAGTATTTCACGTGTGTTCTATTTCGGGCTATTTTAGGCCTCGGGTTATATTATGTTTAGTACGTTGGGCCTCAAGTAATAAAGTTTATTATTTAAAAAAAATCGTTAAGGGTTGAGGGTACGTTTTGTAAATTTTGTTTTCTATTTAAATTAAACTTCAACATTTTTTATAAAATCGTGCATATGTCAGAAGCATTGCAATATTGGGCTCGTTTTGTTCGCAATTTCAAGATCTTTCCGCAGGTATTTTTTGATCTGAATAAATCAGTGATATGTATTATATATTTGATAAATATGTATTATATATTTGATAAATAAAGTTTAGTATATGAAAAAGACGTAAATAATTAAAAGTTAAGGATCCGTTTTGTAAAGCTTTTTTTTTCATCCTATTTTGGCCAGCAGAAAGTTTTTTTTTTAGTTTGGGCCGGATTAAATAGGTAGAAAACGAATTTCACGTTCGGTTCAGAGAGCACTTTTTTCGTTGAGAATTCCTCGTTCCCTCTCGATAGACCAGCGGCGAATAATTTATTTATTAAATTTTTTTTTAATTTTGTGCGGGTTTATTTTTTCGGTCTCATGTTTAATAGTTTGTTTTTTTATGGGCTTATGTGTTGGGCCTCATGTTTAAATGTTTACTTTTTTTTGCTATAGGTTTTTTTTTAAAATATATGTGTTATATATTTTGGCTTATGATTTTTAGTGGCGTAAAATGACACCGTTTAATGCAATTTAGAGTTGTACGTTTGTGACTCTGTCGATTATTTTAAAGCTATTAGGTATCGAAAATGTTTCCGCGGGTATTTTTTTATCTGAATAAATCGGTACTTTTGTAATATTTTTTTTCTTTCCCCATTTTTTTGTGCCAACAAATTTTTTTTTTAAAAGAAAAAATACCAACTGGGCCGGCCCAAAGTGGGAGCCCAAAAACCCGGGTACTGTAGCATAGAAAAAGACAAAATAGTGTCATGCTCTTTGGTATATAGAGTTTCGTTGAATGTTTCTGAAAACAAATGCAAATGATTTATAAAGATGAATAATTGCATATATATCTTTTGCGTAAGTTTTTAGTGCATATGATACAATGCATTTTATGAATGTTTTGAACAAGCAAGATTACCCGCGCGTTGCTGCGGGCGTTAATTTTTCGCGCGTTGTTGCGGGACGTTAATTTTTTATTTTTATTTATTTATTTATTTTTATTTGTTTTTTCGCACGTTTTTTTATGTTTAATAGTGTAAGTTTATTTTTTCTTGCACGTTACTGCGGGGCGTTAATTTTCCGTGTGTTGTTGCGTGTCATTAATTCTTTTTTTTTCCTTTAATTTTGTGCGAGTTTATTTTGTCGGTCTCATATTTAATAGTGCGGGTTTACTTTTTCAGTATCGTGTTTAGTAGTTTAGTAGCAGTGCTACAGTGCTTAAAGTGAATAGTGGACATAGGTCAAAAACAGTGTCGTTTTAAACCTAAAATGTGTAAGATAGTAATAAAATGTGTAAGATAGTATTTTATCTGAATGCGTCAGTACTTTTATAACATTTTTTTCCTCCCTATTTTGTGCCGATAAATTTAAAAAAAAAAAAACTAATTGGGCCGGGCCAAATTTTTGGGCTAAATTTTTTGGGCAATAGTGCAGGTTTACTTTTTCAGTGTAGTCAATTCGGAAATGTTACCGAGGGTATTTTTTTATAATTGGACCGGCCTAAATTTTTGGGCCTGTTTAAGTCAATTCGGAAATGTTACCGCGGATATTGTTTTATCTGAATGCGTCGGTACTTTTGTAACATTTTTTTCCTCCCTATTTTGTGCCGACAAATTAAAAAAAAAAAAAACTAATTGGGCCTGTTTAAGTCAATTCTGAAATGTAATCGCGGATATTTTTTTATCTGAATGCGTCGGTACTTTTGTAACATTTTTTTCCTCCCTATTTTGTGCCAACAAATTAAAAAAAAAAACTAATTGGGCCGGCCCAAAATTTTGGGTTAAATTTTTTGGGCTTTTTTGGCCCAGCACTGTAGCACTGTAGCACTGTAGCTACAGTGCTTAAAATGAATAGTAGAGTGGTCAAATACTACGTTCTACAGTGCTTAAAATGAATAGTAGAGTGGTCAAATACTACGTCGTATTGATTCACAAATGTGTAATTGTATAATATATATGCAATTTTGCATCTTTCCAGATATATGCATGCTAATTTGTACATGTCCATTATTATATCAGGCCTAATGTAAGAAGCCCGTAAAGATATGTTGGCCCATCAGCTAACGAGATCAAACTATTAAAGCCCACCATATATGATATACCTCTGTTTTTCATGTCTCGAAGGTTTGAGAAATTTCCTCTAATTATTATGTCTCGTCAAAGTTTCAAGAGAAGCCTAGAAATTACGACATGCCACTCCAAACACCTTTTCCCTCCTATAAATACATCTTTTCGAACACTTCCACATCACAGACAAAACACAAACAACCTGAATTCTGATAGCAACTGCATACATTCAAGTTCAACTACATATTCAAAATTTGAATAAGAAACATAATAATGTCGATCATCCCAAGCATTTTCACAGGCAGGAGGAGCAACGTATTCGACCCATTCTCCCTCGACTTGTGGGACCCATTCCAAGGCTTCTCTAGTGCACTTACTGACTCCTCACGAGAAACCGCAGCCATTGCAAACACAAGGATCGACTGGAAGGAGACACCTGAGGGTCACGTCTTCAAGGCGGACTTACCCGGGCTAAAAAAGGAGGAAGTTAAGGTGGAAGTTGAGGAAGGAAGAGTGCTGCAGATAAGTGGTGAAAGAAGCAGGGAGAATGAGGAGAAGAATGACAAGTGGCATAGACTTGAAAGGAGCTCAGGGAAGTTTATGAGGAGGTTTAGGTTACCTGAGAATGCGAAAATGGACCAAATTAAGGCGACAATGGAGAACGGCGTGCTAACTGTGACTGTGCCGAAAGTGGAAGACAAGAAGAAGGAGGTGAAGGCTATTGACATTGCGGGATAAAATCTTTGTTGCAATATAAGTGGTTACTACTGTAATAATAAATGTAATAAGTGTGGTGTTTTCTAAGATGAGGTGTGCAGTAGAATTATATATTGTATCCTTGTTATGACACTGAGATAATGTAATTTATCTTTTTACCTTTCGATTTCTGTCTAGCAGATTGTACTCATGCCAATTTTTGCATATGTACTATACCACTTGCAACTCATCTTTTTGAGTTGCAACTTATGCAGTGGGTCGAAACATCATAACCTAGAGAAAAACAATATTCGCAGATAAAATAGAAATCTGTGCAAACAAAATTCATAGTACTATTTAAGTTTAAGTTCAAGATAAGTCGTGAGCAATGTAGATCAGTAGACAATTACTGCAACTACATACTCCCTAGTCCCTCCATTCCAAAATATTAAGAATTAAAGTGTCAAATTAGCAATAGAATGCATATAATTCTAGCATATAAAAAAGTTCTTACATAAAGCATATAGAATGTATCTACTTTGGATCAGGTAGAGCACTACCCAACATCAAACTCACATTATTTGGAAATGTCTGCTGAAAGAAAGTATAAATATAGCTTAAATCTTCACTACATATTTTTTTTTAAAAGGTTCCAAGTAATCACCAAGATATAATAACATTTTAAAATCTTTATCAATGGACCAGCTGAACGGGCTAAGCTTCCATATTCAACATCAATTCAAGACAATTACATACAACATCTAACCATTCCAATTGCTGTCTATTCCATATTAGCGTAGATCCAAAACTTCATTCCAAACACTCCTCTGGTCTTAAGTCCCTAAATACCTGACTACATTTCCTCCAACTGTCTTCACTACAGTTATACAACACAATAAGTCAATAATAAAGAAACAATTCAATGTAGAGGCTGGCTTTTTGACTAATGGTTTGCAGAACATTAATGAATAAACCTCCTTTTCAAGACATATGACCAATCGAGGTTTATCCAGATACCTGTGCAGATCATTTTTCCATTGACAACCACTATCATGGACCATAATATTATGTTCCATTAGGACTCCCAACTCCAGTAAAAGATACCCTAAAGCACTTGAGTTAAAGATACCACAAGTACTCGAACTGGCTTCTAAGATGCAAAGAAAATGGATTGCAACAAAGAATGTAGATATTTGATTGTGGCTGCTTGAGCAACATTCAAGTAACAAAGCTGTCAGGGGATGATTGTTGACAAATTGTTTTTTTTTTTGTTTTTTTTTTTTTGGACTAAAAGGGACTAGCCCCGAAAAGTTTATAAATTTTAAAGAAAAAAATTGCATACCCACTCGGAAGGTAATCAACCGAGTAGTCAAGACATGCCTTCCCTTACATGGCCCCTAAACCAAAAAACAAAATGTATCCAAATACGGTTCTCCCTGTCAAATATAAAGCAAGACATCTATCATGAATATAGGACCTATGTCGCCACAAACACCTGGCCACGATGCTAGAACCAATTCTGATTTTGCCTATAAACATCATGAAATAATGTAACGAATACCACCAAGCTGCCATCTCCCCGCTGCCTCTACGGAGTTCTTTATGGGTTTAAACTTAAGGCTCAAGAGCTTATAGCAAACTTCATCATTTACCAACTGCACCACTTTATTAATGGATTGTGATCCCTTATTATGGATTCTAGAGTTCTTTCCCTCCATACATGGTACACTGCTGCAGCACGAGTAAGCCGACCAATCATGCTCCAAAAACCATTGCTTTTAGAAATAGCTTGGATATAGGCCATAACGTCATACCAATTTTCCGACACACCATCAAGGGAAGCCAAAGGTTTTAGTTTAAACCAATTTCGTTTAGGAAAGTCAGATGGCAAGAACAGATGGTGATGACTACCAGGTTGCACTTTCTGAACATAATCTCTGAACTCTAAGATGGTGGCCACCTAAATGACAATGAACAGAATTGGCAAATTTACGTGAACCAAGTTCTTGATTACAATGTAAGTTACATTCGGTAAGTTAGAGTCAGCACGAACCATATTTCAATTGCAAGGTGCAAATATTTTTCGAAAACAAAGCATAGTGCCTATAAACTGTACAGTATTGAATAAACCTGATTTGGGATTGGGAATCATATAAAAGAGGCTATTTGAGATACCCGGGCCTACACTATACAACACCCTTAATGGATGAAGGCCCTCATTTCCTGGCTACAATTGTCAAGTTAAGAAGAATATATGTTCACAATTCCACTATGGAGTCCACAGAAGTTCCTGAAATCACAGACTTCAACCTCGTCAAGAAAGCATTATCATGGTCATCAGACGTGATTGGTGTCAACGTGGCCATAAGAACAACATTTCCATCATTCTCAACATCCATTTCATAAACCTTGTAAAAGAAATCTTGCAGTTCTCGTACCAAGTTTCCATAGAACACTTTGTTAGGTGAAATCACGTTTATCACAAGGACGCCATGATCATGAAGAAATGACCTCATGACCTGAAAAACAGACTTCCTAACAAATTCCGCTGGCGGAGCACTAATCCCACTTTTAGCCTCACTTGAATCCAAATCAACCATAACTACATCAAATTTAGCATCCAACCCATCAATACTAAGTCCACCTGCAACTTTTTCAATCATTTCAAGAGCATCTCCAACAATAACTCGAACACTTTTCCCATCATTTAATCCGAAATACTGTCTCGCAACACTCAAAACAACCTCATCCGCCTCTACTCCAACAACTTCAAACCCCAACTCATTATTCATAAAACTTAACAACACACCACCACCAACTCCTAAACACAAAGCTCTCGGACAAAACCCTTGTTGAATCCGCTCATTTAGTGAACCAACAATCAAGAAAAGACCACACACCATAGGAGTCAAATACGGGTGAACCAAAACACTAGTATCAACCCGAAACTCAACTCCCTTCATCTCCCTCATCCTCTCCAACCCCAACCCCCTATCACACGTCTCACACACACCCTCACCAAAACTAGCAACTAAACGAGCCTGAGACTGTATCAAATTAGGCATTCTCCTAAACCTCAACCTCCTCCTAAACTCATTACTCCCATCACCGTTACTCTCAATCTCAACATCCTCAACAACAAACTCACCCACAAACGCGCCAACAAACTTATCCACAACCACACTACACACCACATCATCCTCGTACACCAAAAACAAAGGCTCCGGGACACCGCTCCTAAAACACAATTTGGGATGCAATGCAATAACTAATCCCTTCAACTCCACTTCCATTTCCTCCCTATCAACAACATTTGATCTAACATAAAGATTAGGTTCTAGATTAGTCGAAACAATGTTGTTACCTATAAGTATAAGGCGGGAAATGTTGTTGAAAGTGAACAAGAGCTGAAGATGGCCGGTTTGGGTGGAGAAAATCCAGTCGTTTTCGCGGTTTTTGGGTACGATCATGGCTGCGATTAATGGGGTGGGGGAGGGGGAGGGTATCGGGGAATCGAGCACGGCGATACGGAGTAAAGGGGTGTGGAGGTGTTTGGGAGAGTGGTGTGGGGTGGTGTTTGGGAGAGTGAATGTGATGTATTGTGATGGGGTTAGGGTTTCAAGTGAGGATACATTCAGGGCCATTGTTGAATTCAAAGTATACGTTTGATTTGAAATTTTGTAACTGGGATTTATTTATATATCATGGGTTAAGGTTGGGAGTCAACGTGAAGAGAACACCGGCTACCTTTGTTCTTGTTAATGTTGCAGTTTCTGTTCCAGTGTTTAATTTTAAGAGTAAGGTTATATTCAAACGAACCTTTTCTTTCTTGGATACTACAGGACACATCTTAGCCGTCCATCTAAAAAATACATTTTTATTAATTAAAAAAAAATCATAAAAAAAATGAAGGGGCATTTCAGCCATTTTACCTCACACCTACCACTCTTCAATCATCGCATCCCGTCTCATTCTCAGATCTACTTTTTTCTCTCTCAAAAACACACACTAAAAACACACACAACACACACTTTTTGCACCGATAAAAAAACACACTAAAAACGCAGACATCATCAATAATCATTCACAAATCGCATCAAATAATGAAAGAAAAATATGTCGATGATGTTGTTGAAGAACAAATCTTAACGATTAAGCTGTATAGATGAAGCTTCGAGTAAAAAAAGTTGAAATACAAGCTTAACCTCACCAATTCAGGTGTAAAACACTTTATTTGCATATTTTAATATTATTTATGCATAAATGGTGAAACCTATTGTTTATATTGTTTGTGATAAACATATTGTGATTTTTGTTCAAGTTATTGTGTTTATACAGTTTGTAATGAAGATATTTTGATGATATTTTTATATTTGGTGATGTTATAGTGATAAGTAAGCTTTAGATCGAGTATGTTGATGTTTATGAAGAATTAGTGAAAAATCACATATGATAAGTTGCTTGAAAAAATTGCAAAAACTTATATACTATATCATATATGATATAAGTTAAGTTTCTACCGTTTATGAAGATTTTGTTGATATTATTGTTTGAAAAGTTAGCTGTGTGTATAATATCATATTTGATAATCTGCATGAAAGTTAACTTCTTTACCATTATAATATACTGTATCATATATGATTATGTGCTTAAAATTGAATCAAATCTTCTTATTTGTGTAGAGAATGCTGTTTTCAAGGCATCTTGAACATCACAAGCAAAGGCCTAAGAAGCTCACGAATTTTCATTTCACGTTCAAAATGTATTCTCCGTTTTTTTCTTGTAATCTCCGTATGGAGTTTTGACGTCTACGGACGATTTTGTAAACCATTAAAAACTGGTAGAATGTCTTGCTAAAATGGTTTAACTTTCTTGGTATTATATCATGATGTTTTATGCTGAAATGAAAATGGCGAAACATTTGCAGATGTGATTTTTGATATTATGTCTATTTTGTTTTCGATTTATTGCACGCATTCATAATCACTTGTAAATAAAAGCATTCGAATAGAAAACATGTTAACATTTTTTAAACATCAAGTATGATGATTTGATAAATTAGTGATGATCATGTTAAATCATATGTGATTTTTTTAAAGAAATCACATATGATAGTTTGATACTAACTTGTAAAATACAAATATCACATCTGATATAGAATAGATTCATATTCATGTAAGATCCAAATTAACCAAAATCAAGTAAAAGAGAATTTCGAACAGTTGTCCATATAAAAATCAAACATTAAATGGATTACTTTCAAATATCACATATGATAATTGTAATGAAAACAAAAATAATGTAAAATCATATATGATTTTTTAGCATATCACATGTGAAAAAAAAAATTGATGAATTTATCATTGAATCAACAAAGTCTTCTTATTCTTGAAAAGGCCTTCTTCTTCTTGAACCAAGTCTTCTTCGTCTTGAACCAATTTTTTTTCTTGAACAACAACTCTGAAAATATAAAATGAAAAAAAGTTAGTTGTTTCATGACAAAATGCAAATATCACATGTAATATCACATATGATAAATCCAACAAAATGAAATATCACATGTGATATCACATATGATATATCAGACAAAATAACCTCAATTATAAACACATTAACCCAAGCTAAAATCATATATGATATATTTCATATAAACTCAAAACTGTTTATTGCTAACTAATAAGTTAAAATCAGCTTAATTCAGTTTATATCAATAACTTAATTCAATCGAATGCTAAATAATAAGTTAGTCAGATCATAAAACTACCTAATAATACAATTTATTTACCCTAACTCTCATCTAATTCATAAGCTAGCTTATATTTCATCAAAATAAGCTAATAAGCTAGCTTATAATTCAACAAATTAAATCCAAATGATGATGATTAATAAACTTATTTACATAAATCACCTAATAAGTTAGTTTATCTCTAGCAACAATTAATTCAGATCATTCGTTCAAATAAGTTGAATTGTAAGATCATAAATTCAAATGATGATAAATTCATAAGCTTATTCACATCAAATAAGCTAAAATAAATACAGATTTGAACCTGATGTTAATCAACTGAAGAAGAAGATAATTGATTCAAAATAAGATAATCGATTGAAGATCGATCGATTAGTTTTTTGTGTTGATCGATTGATTCTTTATGGATCGGTGTAGAGAGAGAAAAAAAGACAGTGGAGTAAACACACACTATGTGTGTGTATCACATGAGGTGGTTATAGAAAATATAAGTATATATATTGTACAAAAATACCCCTCTAGTGTAAATAGGAAATTTAATCTCATCCATTGGATGAGATGAAGATGAAAGGTGGGGATGAGTCTCCCGGTATCCAAAAAAACTTTGGTATCCAAATGAACCTAAATCTAATTTTAGAGAGAAGAAAATATTTTAGAGAGGAGAGTAAAGGATAATCTATCTATTACTATACGGGTACTTGCATGATGCGGCGGCTGGTTTTTGTGACTATATTTTGTGGCGAGCAAATATTATTCGGTTAAACGTTTTTCTAACAACAATTGTATAAATGAATGATGATTTGAATTAAAATAACTTTAAACAAT
The DNA here is from genome assembly GCA_026074375.1 of Tanacetum coccineum. Lineage (NCBI taxonomy): Eukaryota > Viridiplantae > Streptophyta > Magnoliopsida > Asterales > Asteraceae > Tanacetum > Tanacetum coccineum. Next base: position 17,235 of record BQNB010036687.1, on the reverse strand, counting down.
AACAATGCAAAGTATTTCATATCCAAATGAACATAAGATCCAAACGAAAGAAATGAACACATAAGTAGCATCTTTGAAACATAAGTTAAAATAGATCGGTACCCGCGCGTTGCGGCGACGAGTTCTCGTATAATTAAATCTTTCGGCGAGGTTCAAGAACCAGAAGAACCTTGGATGGCTGAATCTATTGTGTGTGAAGTATGATTAGTTTGTGTTGTGGCTTTTTAATTCTTTCATAAACAATGAGTTCTTTTTATATTAAGATTTCATAACTGACATTTTAATGTATATTAATAACTTTTTATAATTTTTATATGTTAGAAGTATTGATATGGTGGTTACTTATTTCTTATTAAATAACTTATTTGATCATTAATACGACGTTTACAACTTTTGAGTTTACAAGTATTGATTAAGTTTTGAAATCCTTCCATAACAAGAAATGTTTTGGTCCCTTAAAATTTTAAGACTTCTAAAATCATAATGTTTTAAATGCTTTATAAAGTAGTAGAGATAGAGATAGATAAGTAGAGATAATTTTACAAAATCTATTAACATTAGGATTACCTTGAACATCTTTGAAAATCCATGAGAATCAAATCTTTAAATTTTCGTAACATTTTTTTCTCTCCGTATCTTATTTTTAAGATACTAAAAACTACATATACATCATAAGAAAACTTAGATTTTAAACTCTAAATTCAAACAAAATTATCACATATACTAATCAAAATGGAACATGAGGTCGGAGGAGATGATCGAATCATATGTAAGGCGACAACGAAAATAAACCCATTAAACTAAAAAATACGGAAAACAAAACTCAAAAAGAATGGAATCTATACTTTTACCGGCATCACCTTCTTCATGAGTAACAATCATCACCGACACAACCAACATCGACCTTTTTCATAATCTACCTAGTAGATCGTGTTAACCCATCAAGTATCAGATCAACACTTAGCAGTAGGACATTATAGAGAAGCAACAAAAACAAAAAAAAGTAAAGCAGAGATAATATTATTACCATTCGAAATCTCCATCTTGACATCTCCATTTTCACTTTCAAACAACTACAAAACCACAAAAAAGGTCACATATTAAAAGGGAAGAAAAAAACTAAGAACGCCAAAAACATATTGATCTAAACATTAAAAACCTTAAAGAAACTCACATCAAAAGGCGCAACTTTATGTTTTTAGGGCGAATGAGAGAAAGTTTATACTTATCAGATTGGTGTGGAGAGTTTTTATATTGAAATGAGCTGTTACAATTCATATGATTTAAATGAGTTGTTATATCTTTTGGGTTGTTACAAATTACAATTAATATGGTTTTATGGCTGCATTGATATTGTGTGTTGTTACAAAGTGGGGTGTTACAAAATGGATTTCACAAGACACAAAATTTTGAGTTATAACTTTTAATTATATGTATTTATTGAGTTTATAGCAAAAGTAACATAAATCTTTCTATAACAAGAAATGTTTTTTATTCTTAAACTTATATCTAAAGATTTAGTACTCTAATTTATTATGCAGGTGCCTATAATTAGTGTGGAGGTGCTCATTATTAGTGGGCTGTAGCTATTCGTTTGTTCCTCATCTCCTTCGACTGTTTACATAACCCCTCATCTTCAAAGAATGCCAATCATCCTAGGGTTACATAACTGGAAACATCTCTAATTAATGTCAATCATCCTATAAAGAATACCAACCAGCATAGGTTTTGCAATCTATAAATGAGATAGGTGCTTTTTTATCTCCGCACACATCCTACATAACTGAAAGCAAGTATAATTGAAAGCAACCACGACATGTCAACAAAGGCTGCAGGCTCGAAGGCTGATATTGAAAGCAAACAGGCCATGTCTACTAAGGCTCCAAACAGCAAACACGACATGTCAACTGCAGGCATGGAAACTGATATTGAAAGCAAACAGGACATGCATGCTAAGGTTCCAGACACAAAAGTCTATTTATACTATGACCAACTATAAGTGGATGTCACTGGGACAATCGTTTGTTCATGATGGTAGACTGTGGGTATGGTCTGTTGCAGTAACTGGCGATACTTGAGTGACAGTCACATTTGTCCGGTCTCTGATGCAAAGGTAAACTCCCAATTTTAAGCTCGCCTTTGTTGCGTCTTTTTTTACCAGAGTATTCTTGCAAGGTAACATGGTGCACTGCACTGCAAGGGCAAATGTAGCGCATAATTTTCTCATACTAAAAGAAGGAGCCATATATTCAATAAAAAACTTTGTTGTGAAACCTAATAAGGAGGAGTATTGCATTCTAAAGAACGATACCTTTATGCTTGAATTTGATGGTTCAACAACCATAAGAAAAGCTTTTGTCAAGGTTGAAGGCTTTGTTAGATATCCTTTCCAGCTAGTGGATTTTGACAGCATCGAACCTACAAACAATAAGTACTTGATTGGTGAGTTGATGCTACTTTTATGTAAGTTATTTTTTTAGCACACGGTCAGCAGTTAGGTGACGCTGATACGTAAATTATTACCTTGCAGATGTTGTCGGTTACGTCACTAATGTAGGCAGGACAACTTATCAAAAATCAGGCTTTATGAATCTTGATTTCTACCTTGCCAACCACAGGTTGCTAACATTCTATGCAGTTATCCCACTTACACCTCATAGCTGTTGTTTAAATCATTTTATGTTTTTGGAAACAGGGGCCAGTCAATTAGGGTGACGCTTAGGAGAGGGCTTGAGGACGTCTTAATAGAACAGAAAACAAAACATGTTGGCATGTGCCCAATCATTTTGACTTCAACCACTGCCAAATATTACAACGGTAAGTAAATATGAACCCAAAAGTTTAGCCATAGTTTACACAACTCATGTGTTGATTTTAGTTTCATTGTTACCTTCTAGATAAGCTTTATTTGTCAATCAGCTCATCGACCATGATTTTTGATGATGCCGAGATCCCTACACTTAAGACATTGAGGCTTTATGAAAACATGTAATCAAGCACACATTGTTAGCGTTTATCTTTACATAGTAATTACATTTTTGTACTTACCATGAATCTGGCTGACAGTGGTGTGGAGTCAAAGAACCCTTCTTTGAATGTTAACCTTTCCCAACCAATGGAAGGGACGCTTGAGAACCTACTTATGTGGGCTCGCAACCACGAAAATGATGTACACAGCTTTCTTTCCCATGCGCTTTTGGTATACCCTTAGGCCATCGCACGCCATTCATAATCTCTTTCTCTTTGCAGTCTTCAACCTTCTACTATAAGGTAATGATTGAGAATGTGAGGACCAAAAAGGGTTGGAACTTCCCATTATGTGGGGGCAAAAATTATAGGAAGGGTGTGACCTGAAAGCTTGGGAAATTCTGGTGCGACGCGTGTAACACGCCAGTTGATTACCCAGTTTTAAGGTAATGTTGTGTATTTTACCCACGCCCTGTGAATTACAATGCAATGAGTGCTAGCGTTTACCATCCATTTGTAACACTCCCTTCATAGGTACAGGCTAGAACTTGACGTGTCCGACGATACTGCACACGTTGTGGTTATTATGTTTGATGAGCCAACAACGTCTTTGGTGAAGTGCTCTGTAGAATCAATCGTGGAAGCAGAGGATGAGGTATATTTATAACACTTATGACAAATTCAGAAACACTTTTGCACTTACCTTCCTATACAGTCTTCAGATGATCATGAGAGTTTGCCCCCGCTATAGCAAACCTCATTGGTACAACTCACATTCTGGAAATCAAGTCCCGCACCTACTACGAGTATGGAAACTTTAAAAGTTTCACGTGTTGGAAGGTTAATCCGACTGAAGGAGTTGAGGACAGCGTAGGTTCCAACACGTTGGATGCAGTTGCTGACACCTAGGCCCCTAAGTTAAAAAGGCTGGCACAGCACCCATCCGTTCCTACTCCCTTGAAACCTTCAGATGAAAGAAAAAAAGAAAAGGTTAGCAATAATTCTACCACTCACACCCGTAAACAATAAAAAGATAAACATTTTTCAACGCAACAACTCATCTTAAGATCACTAACATGTCCTAATATGATGGCATTCCTATAGAGTGGACATTGAGGATTCTGACACTGAAGCTAGCGGTGATTCAGCTAAGGGCGCAAGCAAGGACAGGGCTGCTCGTGTTTTTGATATGAAAAAAAGAAGCGGTACACTCACACTCCTTGGTTCCTCACTGACTTATATTCGGTCATATATAAATATTTTTCTAGGCAATAACTTATCCTCAAATCACTAACATGTCCTAATATGATGGCATTCCTTTATAGTGGTGATTGAGGATTCTGACACAGAAGTTAGCTGTGGTTCAACTAAGGGGACAAGGACAAGGGTGGCATTCAGTCTGATAAGAAAAAAATAAGCGGTACGCTCATAATCCTTTGTTCTTCACAGACTTATATTGAGTCATACACTAACATGTTTTTTGTTGTGTGTCATGCTCTTAGATATGTATATGACGGCTCAGAGATAGAGTAGACATCTCCAGTTTGGGAAGTTGGACGCACCAGTTGTGACATAACACATGCTCAGAGTTTTAAGACTAAGTTTTTAGGAAAATAACAATAAGCAGGGTCCCAATTATTGCTGGGGCCCCGTGTTTTTATGCCTTAGACATTGCAAAACACATGTTTCGTTTTATAACAATAGTACTATGCCGGTTATGTTGAATGGGTGGTCAGCCATCCATCAATTATTGCCTTGAATTCCGTTATCCATTTGTTTAATATTAGAATAAAAAGGAATCATCTATATTTTGGGTAGCTTAAATTTATTTTAATGCGTTGGGAACAAAGCTATAGGACTGCCAGTATACCGTAAACTTAAAAACTATGAAACATTAAACAAGAATACCTCATGTGCAAAATGTAAAAAACTTCCACTTTACAGATGCTCATTCAAAATAACAAACGTAAGTACTTCCTTGCATGCAACAACAAAAACACCAGGATGTGCGAAAAGAAAAAATTATGCCATCTAAAGTAGCCACCATTTCATCTTTGGTTGGGGTTCGTTGAATCTTAGTGAAGATTATAGAAAAAGAAGGCTGATAGATAATACCAAAGCCCCCACAGAGTAACAGGACATATAGTAAACCATAAACTTAAAGACTATGAAACATTTATTCAAGAAAACATGTGAAAACTTTGGGACATACTGACTCATGTGCAAAATGCAAAAAGCTTCCAGTTTATAAATGATCATGCCAAATGACGAACGTAACTACTGCATTGCATGCAACAACAAAAACTCGAGGAGGTGCGAAAAGAAAAAATTATACCATATAAAGTAGCCACCATTTTAGCTTTGGTTGGGGTTTGTTAAATCTTGGACAAGATTATTGAAAAAGATCACACACTCGAATAAAGAATGGGGTGAATAACAGTTGTGATTAAAAAAACAAATGGCGGATTTAACATTAAGAGGTAAAGATGTAAATTAGTACCTTGATGTTGTTCAGAGTTTTAACAGGTGCGGTTTTAACTTCCAAATCCAAAGAAGTAGAGTTGTACCTTGACGTTGTAATTATTATATTTATCTTCCATCGACGGGTTGAGGACTTCGCCTAGGTACAGATTAGAAGATGCATCCAAACATGCCCGATACGCAACCAAAACACTCTATTAGCTCAAATGAACAAAAAGGCGGGTGTAACGATAATCTCAAATGTATCAAATGAGGTAGCTCATGCCTCAAAAAGAACACGGTAGCAAGAACGTTCTCATGAAAAAACAGCCCACCAGGTATAGCCTATCATTTATTATCACCCTAAATTTAAGACTACAGTCAGGGAAATCCAAAAGGTTGTCTGTTGAATGTCTACAACCTATATCTTTTCATATTCTAACCTCAGATTTGCAACCTGATATACAGTAAAACTCAATCACGTTCTCTAATCAGGTATGAACGGAGGTATAGTTGCATTAAATAATTTTTTATACCTTTAAATCCTAGCTGTCATTGCAATCATCTATGTCTTTATGTTACAGGTTCCCCAAACGATCCTACAGTAAATTCATCTCTGTTAAACATGCTCCACAAATCTATATTTGTCACACCCCGCTAAGGCGGAATTGCGAGGCATAACAAGATAAACATCATCACAACACATTGATGTCAACAATACATTGATGTCAACAATAGAGAATGTCTAAAATGCATTATATTAAAAACCAAGTGTTATGACGATACCAAACACAAGAGGGGTCTTGTATTAAGGTTAATCGCACACACAATACATAGACTTGAGAATAAAAATCGAAAATAAATGTCATCATAAAACAAAATAACCGAAGTACTAAAGTAAGAGGCGAAGACTCCAGAAAAGAAGACTCCATAATGCAATTCCTAAGGTCTCTCTAGCCAAGCATCTTAACATCCTTAACTTCACTATGCTCACCTGAAAATGATACTTTAAAACATCAACATAATGTTGGTGAGATTCATTAGTTTAAAGGAAAACACTTACACTTGCTGCGATTCATACATTAGGACATTCAAGAATATTATACACATATGCAAATAACTAATCATCACATAAAGTACACGCTTAGATTAGCACTGGCATCAAACCAATCTTACCTAAAAGAATCAACAACTTATACACATCATATGGGTAGGCGTACCCTTCCGATCCATAATCTCATCCAATATTAGGTAGGCGTACCCCTCCGATCCATAAACTCATAACACATAAGTTATAATACCAAGTAATGTCCAAAACAACTAAAAACATTTATCACAGCTCTTAAAACATTTTAAAACATATTTAGTATCATTTTCACCCCAAGAAAAACAATTAAAATGGGCTATGAAAACTCACCTCAAGCTTTACGTACTTGCACATAAATTCCAAGCCAAAAATTTACACAATACGACTAACAGTTATTCATGATCAAGGCTTTACAGCCCTAGCTCATGTAACCTTATAATTAATGGACTTCTAATGTCTATAATATGTTTATAAACATTACACCATACGAGCCATGCCTTAACTATACTTTAAACACCTTTTATCCTTCCATTCAAGCTTTCCCGTTTTTGGCTGATTTTTAATTGTTACTTAACGAATTTTTATAAATACTAAATGACCTTAATAAATTCCCATACTTCATATTCTGTAAATTCAACATGTTATAGCATTACCCTATTATTCCCATAATTATTTAATAAGCTTTACTATTTTCTAAAAATCCAACAACACAAAGTGTCCAAAAACGAATCTGATTCAACCTCCCAAAAGTATGGCTTGACTAGACCTACTTAGACCTTTTATAAAAATCTAGAAATATCTGTAAAATCATACACATCATGAACTTACTACAGTAGCAACCCCATTAATTAAAAAGACGTTTTGATATGGTTATTGATCTTACAAACACAATACAAAATCTGACCTGAAAACTCAGATTTGACAACGAATCTTGTAAAATTAATTTGACTGACCTCCACTTACTGAAAATTCACGAAACCAATTTTGTTGTAAAGTAGACTCTCTGTAGTTAATTCTAGGCTCAAGAAAATCATTAAAAGCTTTCCGTATGACCAAGTTATGACACTTACAAGTTGACCTAAAAATATGTCTAGTTGTAAATCCGATTTTATCAATACTTAACCCTAACCAAACACCTCCATACGCTAATAATAATACCCTAAATGATTCTAGATGATCTTACCAACATGTTTTTTGTATTTTTATGAAACCCTAATTCCATCAATTTAAAAGTTACAATATATTGAATTAAAAAAAATAATTTAAAAGTTCATACTTTAAAACCTTTAATCACGAAACACACGATTCTACACCCTAGAAATTCTTGAATTTTTTTGATGTTCTTCCTTGTCTTCTTTAAACCGATCGACACACACAAGAGAGGAGGAAAACAAAAGTGTTTTAGGGTTTAAGGTTATGGGTGTATTTATACTAGTTTTTGGATAATAACAAAAGATTTATTTCCTAATTAAATTCGATCTTCTCCCTTCCTTTTCATTTTATTCTAGCCGATCCAAACACCCCTAATATATATATTTTTATTTTATTTTTTAAAATTTCCATGACTCCTTATATATATATATATATATATATATATAATGCTTTCATAATACAAACTATATATTACATAGTTACTTAAAACCCTTTTAAATAAATGTACATAACTTAAAATAAAAATACTTACACTACTCATTAATTTTCCCCAACCAATATTATCATACACTAAAACAAATTATTATATCTCGACTTACTAAATAATCTCATCCCGAAATTAACGATACACGATACGCTAATTTCTCAAATGCCATAATATCCAAACGCACTAAAATTCCAAAATCCCTATCAATACGAAATGAAATGATTAAATCATTTATTTCTACTATCTCAAACTCGTTTAGTAACACATATACCATATAACATATAACACCAAAACGACTTACGCACATAAATCAAAACACATAAAGCTACGCAAGTTAACTCTAACGGTTAAACTAACCTCGCTAAATCACGATTGTCATAGTATCCCCTCCTTAGGGAAATTTTTGTCCCGAAATTTAACTAGTAATTTCATCAACACGATCAACAACCAAATTCGGATACCTAGCCTTCATAAAATCCTACCGTTCCTAAATAACTCAGGTCCATACTTAGAATTCCAACGAACCTTAACGATTGAGATCCTACTAAGTTCCAACTTCTTAATTTCACGATCCATAATCACTACAGGTTCTTCGACAAAACGAAGAGTTTTTTTCTACCTTAATTTCCTCTAAAGGCACATGTAGATTTGCAACCGCTAGACACTTCTTAAGGTTTGACACATGGAATGTATCGTGTACACTACTCAACTCATAGGGAAATCTTAAACGATAAGCTACAAGACCAATCCTTTCAAGAACCTCAAATGGTCCTACATACCTCGGTGTTAACTTGTCTTTCTTTCCAAAACGCACCACACCTTTCCAAGTTGACACTTTCAATTCACTTGACTGCCCACTTCAACTCTAACGGTTTACACCTATTGTCCGCTTAACTCTTTTGACGATCTCTAGTCGCCTTGAGCCTTTTCTTAATTAGTATAACTTTATTAGTTGTCTCTTAAACCAATTATGGTTCAATTTACCAAATTTCCCCAACTTCAGCCCAAAGAACAGGTGACCTACACTTCCTTCCATATAACGCCTCAAATGGAGCACATCGAATACTCGAATGATAGCTATTGTTATAGTAAAACTCAGCTAAGGGTAGATGAATATCCCAACTTCATCCAAAATCAATTACACACGCTCTTAGCATATCCTCCAACATTTGAATGGGGAAACTAGTCGTGTTCCTAACGCTTTCTGCAATGTCTGCCAAAACCGCGAAGTAAATCTTCCATTACAATTTGAGATGATCGACACCGGAACTCCATGCCTTGCTACTATCTCATCAATATAAATCCTTGCCAACTTCTCATCTTGTAATCTTCTCGTATAGCTAGAAAATGGGTTGAATTAGTAAGTCTATTGACTATTACCCAAATTGTATCATGCCCACTACTTGATCTTGGCAACTTAGTGATAAAATCCATGCTGATTCTATCCTATTTTTACTCAAGTATCTCAGGCTATTGTAACAAATCAAAGGTCTTTGACATTTCAGCCTACCTTTGAACAAGTCAGATAATTGCTAACATAGGTAGTTATATCCTTCTTTATACGTGGTCACCAATACATGTCTCCAAGGTTATAGTACGTCTTATCCGCTCCCGGATGTATAGAGTACCTTGTAGAATGCGCTTCATTCATAATCACAGTCCTTGTATCGCCTACTAATGGAACCCATATTCGGTCCATAAAGTATAAACCTCCATCTTCCTTCTTTTCCATTTGTTGGTCCATGCCACGCAACATTTCTACTGGCGTGTTTTCTATCTTGGATGCTTCATGTTGAGCAACCAATATCTTGTCCTTAACACTCGACTGAATAGTCATGGACATTGCTCTTACTCGTCTTGGTTTCACTCTTTCCTTCCTACTCAATGCATCAACCACTACATTCGCCTTTCCTGGATGGTAACGAATCTCACAGTCGTAGTCACTAAACAGCTTAATCCATCTTCGTTGGGGCATATTCAACTCATTCGGGTCAAAAATATGTTGTAGACTCTTATGATCCGTGTAGATAATAATTTTTGTCCCATATAAGTAATGCCTCTAAATCTTAAGAGCAAAAACCCTGCTCCCAACTCCAAATCATGTGTAGTATAGTTCTTCTCATGAATCTTCAGTTGCCGCGATGCATATGTAATTACCTTGCCTCTTTGCATCAACACATAACCAAATCCTTGATTCGTCGCGTCACAGTAAACTACAAAGTCTTCGAATCCTTCCAGCAATGACAATATTGGTGCATTACACAAATTATCCTTCAATGTCTGAAAAGCTTCCTCTTGTTCCTTGCCCCACTCATACTTCTGATTCTTCTGAGTTAGTGAAGTAAGGGGTTTAGCAACCTAAGAAAAATTTGCGATGAAATTTTGGTAGTAACCTGCCAATCCCAAGAATGATCGTATCTCGGATGGTGTCTTAGGTGCCTTCCAATTCTTTACTGCTTCTATCTTACTAGGGTCCACATGAATTCCATCACTGTTAACTACGTGTCCGAGAAAATGAACTTCTTGTAGTCAGAATTCACACTTGGAAAACTTGGCAAACAACTTCTCCTTCTTTAACAGTTCCAACACTAACTTCAAATGAACCTTATGTTCCTCCTTGGACTTTGAGTAGATCAAGATATCATTAATAAACACAATGACGAACTTGTCTAAATACTGCTTGCACACCCGGTTCATCAAGTCCATGAAAACCGCTTGTGCATTGGTTAACCCAAAAGGCATAACCGTAAACTCAAAATGTTCATACCGCGTCCTAAAGGCAGTCTTCGTAATATCTTCTTCATGCACTCTCAACTGATGATAATCAGATCAAAGATTTATCTTAGAGAAATAACGCTAGCCTTGCAATTGGTCAAACAAGTCGTCGATCCTGGGAAGTGGATATCGGTTCTTAACAATTAGCTTGTTCAACTCTCAGTAGTCTATGCACATACGAAATGATACGTCCTTCTTCTTTACGAACAACACCGACGCTCCCCACGGAGAGTGACTAGGTCGAATAAATTCCTTGTCCTGCAACTCTTGAAGTTGTTCAGATAACTCCTGCATTTCTGATGGCGCTAGTCGATATGGAGACTTTGCAACAGGCGTCGCACTAGGAACTAAGTCTATGCGGAATCCTACTTGTCGTTGAGGTGAAAATCCCTATAAGTCCTCAGGAAACACCTCGGGGAAATCTCGTATAATTGATATGTTGCCTAACTTTGGTTCGTCCGATTTTTGTACCCTTCATTGATTTTGAACTCTTTGAGGTTCGCCCTAAGAGTACCTTATCATTTGCCAATGGTATCCTAACCACCTTCTCATGAAAACTATCTCAGCCTTATGTCTAGACAACCAATCCATAACCACAATAACATCAAAACTTCCATGACTAAAAGGTATCAAGTTAATAGTGAACAGGGAATCTCCTAGTTCTAGTTTGCACCCACGGATAATCCTACCAGTTTCTACCTTAGCCACTTCAAACACATAATCAGGTTTTAAAATACTAGGTTTCACATTTAAATTAGGCACGAATTCAGTGGAGATGAAACTAAAATCAGATCCAGATAATAGTACGGTAGCAACCGAACATCGAATCAAAGGCTACGAAATACATAAGGAATTTCACAAATAAAAATAGATGCGGAGCAATTGTCATGAGAATCCTTTAAAAGAAAGGATAGAATATATGTACCGATAGAAAACCGCAAACAAAAGAATCAACAAGGCGTACCACGACAAAAGGAACACATAACGAATAAAATTACGTATCAAGATTGATAAATGAGAAGATATGATTCTTATACCAATAATCAACTTTACTCGAAAGAACCAACTAAATACTGTTTTTATAAAAATCATTTTAAAATAATAAAGAAAGTCGTTTTAAATATAAAAATCATATATATGTATATATATATATATATATATATAGGCTCCGGTTCCGTTGAGAAGGTTTTTATTTTGAGAAGATTGAGAAATCTACATTTGAGCAAATTGATTTATATTTTTTGATTTGATTCACAAGTAAACATCATTTAATGTTTACTTGTGAATCAAAGCTATAAATCACAAATTTGATTCACAAATCAATGCTTAAATCGAGTTATGGTAGTGATTCCTTAAATTTGTATAGAAGATTCAGTATTTTACTTATATTGCAAAAACGAGAGATTTTTTAACATTGATTCGATTTTTTTTACACATTTTGAATTATAATCAAATTAAAATTAGTTTTACGCTTAAAAATCTTGAATCAAAGTTAAAAATCTATCATTTTTGAAAACCTTCTCAATCTTCTCAAAATAAAAACCTTCTCAATCGATCCAGATTTTATATATATATATATAATATAATATATATATATATATATATATATATATATAAATAAATATATATTATACAAAATATACATATTATATATATATATATATATATATATATATATATATATATATATATATATATAGAGAGAGAGAGATAGAGAGACCACGATATATACTGGTTCGGGATGAGGGGTTTATACCATCCGTAAGTCCAATTGTGAATCCACGACACCGATACTATTACTCTAGCATAATCCTTAGGGTGGACTATAAATCGTATTACAACCTCGCTCTACTGATATACACTAAGATCGGCGCTCACTAGAAGAACTACTCCCTACGGTATTCCGCCCTCAGAATCCACCCCTAAGAACACCTGATTTGACTTTCTTCTAGGATCACTAAGATCAACTAGGACCAATGAGAACTTCCCCGTTGAAGTATACCAAAACCCCAACTAGATCACCCAATGATCTAGGCTTGAGCACTAAGATACACGACTTTCCTTACAACCATATTGAATAAGTGTTGATTGTTTAAATCAAGTCCTAACATAACCTAGAGAGTCGACTCTAATAGAAAGGATATGAGAAAGAAGACCTTCGTCTAATAACACACAAGTGTGGATTAGGTACTTGTGTGTCTCTCTTGTGGAGATGTGTTCACTATAATAAGATGATAGATTAAGAAGATTAGAACACAAGTTGTGTTAGACTTAAAGGATAGAAAAAGAGAAAAGAGAGGAAAGAAAGAATGGCAAAAGGTGAGTAATACAAGAGCCAAGGAGGGGTGTTTATAGGCCAAAATCCTAAATTGGTAAAAACCATCTTTAAGTGTGGCGCACTACCCATGCGCCAGCGCGTGACTAGCGCGTCAGACACCCGTTTTGGTTCTTCAGGATTTTGGCGTTTTAAATACCCGTTTTTGCTAAACCCCTAATTGTACTCCACGATTTGACCTTACCATTATTATACTAAAGGCCAACCAACTCAAATAACCATTTGATAAAAACGTTTGTGAAGTGTTTAAAAGAGATTATTGGGGATGTTTGTCTAATTTCAAAGAGATAAAAAAAGAACCATTGGACAAAGGGTATATTGGGAATTCCTCACACATAAATGGACTAGTTAGAAATTAACCATGATTGAATGAGTGAGTAGGCATGGTTAAGATAGAAAGAATATGCCAAGAAATATTCCATACTTGGAGAGAAATGGTAGATGTTGTGTGGGGGAAACTTAAATTTCAAATTCAAATTGTAAGTGATGAGTTGTGTGTGAGTTGTCATGAGTTGGAATTAATGTGATGGATAGGAGCCTCTAATTCAAATTTAAATTTGAAATTTGAATGTTAGGATAAGGTGGTGAGTTGGTAAGTTCATCTTCTTCACGTTTTCTCTCTAGGCGATTTTTTGGCAATCAAACCCTAACCATACATAATCGATCCTTGATCTTATTTTCACCCTAATTTCTTATAATTTATACAATATAATTGTTGACTATATAAGTTATAACACTTTTTTTATCAGGTATTTTAGTCAGTTTAGATTATTCTATTTTAGGGTTTTGATAGTCGCTACTATTTAAGGTTTCATTTTACTACAATTGCATTAATTATTCTTGGTGAATCATAATGGAAGTTGGTTGATCTGTTGGTGTGCTATTAATTCAAACCCTAGCATCTGCTAGGGTTTCACGCTATTGAAGTTTTGGCACTGTTTCTTCTTGTTTTTCTGTTTGATTTAGTTCTTGTTTATGTGGTTTAATGGAGAGTACAAGAGAGATGAATGATTGGGAGGGTTATGTTCATGATAATACTAGTCGGTTTTAGAGATTAGATGGTTCAAAAAAGCTAACTGAAGAGGAAGCAAAATGTGTAGATGATGACACTGGTGCTCGTATGCGCAAATCTGCCCGGTTGGCTAGGAAGGATCTTAATGATCCTCAACAGGTACGATCACTTTCTGAGGCTGTGCATGGGAACAAAACTGGTGTTGAAAGGCAATTAACTAGGCATGAAGCTAGGTTTGATACTGCTAGCCATACAAATTCAGTGAACAAAGGTTTTGATCAAAACCTTGGTTCTATTTTTGTCGATTCGACTAAGGGTACTGGTAATGTGGTTGAGTCTACTATAGTAACAAATAATGTGATGTTTGGTACTGAGGTTACTGGTATGTCTATCTCTACTGCCATTGGTTCGAATATCATTCCTGAAAGCATTATTGGAGCTATGAATCAGGTTGAAAGGTTATTTTTTACTTCTAGTTCGTATGATAGAAGTAATAATTCAGGGAGTTATGTTGTTGATAATACTGTTAATGTGGATGGTTCAAAATTACCTAATAAGAATAATATTGCTGCTATATTTGGAGTCCTACTCACGTCGCTAAAATACATAGATGTTCTTACTAAGAGAATTAAGGCGAGTGAGTATAAGGAGGTAATGATGAGGATGAATATTGATGAGTAGAAAGCCGCTATGGATGCGATTGAAACGGTGTGGAAGAAGTTGTTGGCTGATGTGACGGGTAACATGGCTAAGGGTACTTCTAGTATTGATGATACTGTCCCATGCATGGATTCACCAATAGTCCAATATGTTTTTATTCAGTCGAAGCCTAATTCGTATGCAGGGGCTGCTGGTTCATCAGCATCAGAACCATGTAAGGCTAAGGCGAATTTTCGTTCATTATATTATTGATAATTTATGTAATGGTGTTGATTTTACTATACTAGGGAAGGTTGTTGAAACGATTAGTACTCGTTTTGAGAACACACAATATGGTTACTTTATTGGTAAACGTGTTGCATTTCTGGTTGTGGAGTACTACGCACGTAATAACTGGGGAAAATACGGTTTAACTAGAATTATGATATACTCTAAAGGATTCTTCTTCTTCAAATTTAATATAGCAAAGGACTGGAGGATGTTCTTGAGAGTGTGTCATGGGTGATTTGCAATATTCCTATTATTCTTAAGAAATGGAATATGAACTCAAGTTTGCTAAAAGAAGAGTTAACCCGCATTTCGGTGTGGGTTAAGATCAATGATGTTCCTTTGCAGGTGTTCTTAGAGGATGGCATAAGTCTTATTGCATCTCAAATCGGCAAGCCAATTATACTTGACTCTTATACTAGTGCTATGTGTATTGATTCTTGGGGGTGGAGTAGTTTTGCCCGATGTTTGATTAAAGTTAAAGCGGATGATGTTCTAAAAGAAAGTCTTACCATGGGTGTTCCTTTAATTGATGATTTGGGCTTTTCAGAGAAAACGGTCCGTATTGAGTATGAGTGGGAGCAACCTTGTTGTGATACATGTAAGATCTTTGGTCATGTTCATGATCAATGCCCTAAGAATATTACGGTTACTCCTACTCCTATTGTTGACAAGTATAATGATGGTTTCCAAATGGTGGCAAATAAAAGGAAGAATAGCAAAGCTGGTTCCAATAATGGTGTTAAGTTTGGTGGTCAATCAGTTAAATCGAATGTTAAGTACGTGCCTAAGGCGTCAAGTGGTATTCCTAAGACAATTACTTCTAAGAAGAATCAGCCTTCTAAGGCAAGTGAATTACCCTCATCCTCTAGTGGTAGTCAAAATGGTAAGAATGGTGGTACATATGCTAAGGAAAAGGCGACGTCTCTTTTTGACTCTTTTAATACTCCTGTTTCTAACTCGTATGCATGTTTGGATGAAGAAAGTGAGGAAGAAGTTGAAAATGTCTTTGATGAATCTGTCAATTTGATAAGTAGTGCAAAGCAAGGGGCAAGTTCTTTGCCTCGTGCTGGTGAAGCTGCTTGATGTGAACATTGTTGTGTTTCTTGTTTAGTGTCTTCCATGTCTAGCTATTTATTGTCTCTAGTTTCACTTTTGTAGTCTCTTGCTAGAGTTATGAGTGTTATGGCATGTCATAAGCAGTTATTTTAGGAGTTTATCAAGCCCTTGCTTGAGGTTAATGTGGTATGGCAGCCATATTCCATTTGTACTTAAACATTTACGGTTTTAATATACTTTACCAAGGTAACCCTTTACCCAAAAAAAGGTGATGAGTTGGCAAAGTGTGAAAAGAGAAGTTTTGAGCTCTTGTGTGTATGTAATTTGAATTTTACCTTGAGTGTATGTGGGTGTGTGTGTAGGGGTAAAGAGTATAGGATAAGCTTTAAGTATGTGTATGTGTGTGTGTGTGTGTGTGTGTGTGTGTGTGTGTGTGAAATTAAAATTAAAATAAGAGAGTGTGTGAGTGTATAAGTGAAGAAAAGAATGAACATGGAATGTGTGAGTGAGAATGTAATAATGTAACACGTAAGAGCCTATATGGGGAATGTGGGAGACATCAAGTACAAGGAGGTACATTGTGTAATGGAACGAGAGTTGTCACATGTGAGGATAAGATTGAGGAAGGTTTAAGTGGTGAAGGTTTAAGGTTTATGATTGTGAAGAAGGTGATGAAGATAGATATAATCAAAGAATTTATTATGTGATTAATCATATTGCCATTTAGAGAGAAAAGACTTGGGCAATGATGATTAAGGAATGATTTGAGAAATGGAAAGGAATGTTTATATTTTGTGGAGAGTGTGTATAATAATTTGTTTTGAGAAGAAGAGAATAATAAATGATTAAGGGAATGTTTAGAAGAAAGCGAGGTGTAACTAATGTGTGTTTGAGATATAAAGGAATGTGGGAGTTTGCAAAACAATTAAATGTAGAAAAGGTAAGAATGATCAAAGCATATTAAACCTTCAGTT
>BQNB010036686.1:0-45826 GCA_026074375.1 Tanacetum coccineum | reverse complement strand
CGTATTTCGGGTCCTGGGTTCGATAGCTTCCCATACTCCCTGGGCTTGCATAAACACTCTCATTTTGATAGCCCATGCGGCGTAGTTGCTTTGCGTCAACATCGGATAGTGTAGGCTGATCAGATTGTCCTTTTCATTCTTATCGCTTTTATCTCCCATCTTCTCGGGTTTCGGGTTGTATTTTGGGTAGATACCAGTAGCTCTGATGCCAAGTGTAAACTATAACTTGTATCAAAGACATAAGTTACGTGAATTGAAAGAGAAGAATGTATGGGGCAAACTTTTTTCTTTTATTTCTGCATATTTTGATGATAACATACTGATGCATATTTAAACAAAGAAAATACCAATAAAGTAGGAACCAACTCCCACTATTCAACTAAGCATAAGACCAGGAACTAATTGGCCAACATGGCCTTGATTTGGTCAAACAAAAAACGTGCAGGACAACTTAAATAAAACACACTACACTTTTTGAATTAAGCCAACACACACAAGGTGTAAGTGTGGACTTTATAATTGTACACACTCTTAAGTGTAAAGATATCATCAAAAAAAAATGTGTAAAAACCCACCCTGTTTTGTAGTGTTTTGAAATAGGGTTACAGATGGAAAGTATTCGTCCACCAACTCCATCACCAACCTGTAGATCAAGTAGTTGCGTAACCGAAGACCATATCCAACACCCTTGTTTACCTCCAGGAACCCCAGCTCGAGCCAGTTCTTCATTCCCTACAGCGCTATACGAATACGCTTGGCAACAATCTTGCCCAAGACACTTTTCTTTACATTCTAGCTCACTGTTAGACTCCATGAATGTCGCAAAAATTACATCAATCTTGACGATCTCCATGCTTAAGAAATTTGTATTATTACTAATACAAATAGGCGCAGTTCGCTTGCATACTTTTTCACCCGTTACAACGTCCGAAATAAGGTTAAAACCAGGCAAACAGTTGCAAAACGAATCTTTGTCATTTGTTTTATTGTGTTGCAATAGCTATTTTGTCCACAAGCGTTGCTTTTACTACAATAGTCTTTTGGTTCAGACCAGTTTAGAACCTATTTTCCGAAAGTTAAATCCCAATAATAGAACTGGATTTCACCAGAACTGCTCATGACTAGCCTAGAGTTGTTTAGGGTTTTGCTAGAGTTTGATCTTGATAGCAAGTGAATGGCAGCGATAGGCATCTTGGTAAGATTTATATTGCTTTTCAGACCTATTGGGTTAAATCGGGTCAAACCCAACCCAATGGGTAATCATACCCGCTGTCAAATATGACAGCTATAGAAAAGCGGTTACATAACCGTTTTACAGTTATTTCACCAAGGGATGCATCGGTTCATCAACCAACACAACCTTTAGAACGCACCTTTTCATTTTTATATATAGAAACTCGATTTGTACTAGTAAAAGATGATGACAAAGTCACATGACAGAAAAATCGACTATATAAGGCAAATCTAAGGATAGGTACACCTGTTTGCTTACTAGCAAACTTGAAGGAAGATACATGGTTATGGCATGCAAGACTAGGACATCTCAACTTCGAGTCACTAAAATCAATGGCTCAAAGAGATTTAGTCCACGGAATACCTGCCATTAAACATACAACACAAATTTGTGATGTTTGTTTGATTGGTAAACATAGCAGAGCGCCATTCCCAAAGAAAGCAAAAGCTAGATCCACATCACCTTTAGATTTGGTATATGGAGATTTATGTGGACCAATCACACCACCAACACCTTCCGGAAAGAAATACATATTCTTGTTAGTAGATGACTACTCAAGATATATGTGGGCATATTTCTTAAGTACGAAAGATCAAGCATTTGATACTTTCAAGGAATTTAAGAAATCTACTGAAAATGAATTAAGGACAACATTAAAAATGTTGAGAACGGATCGAGGAGGAGAATTCACATCAAACGAATTCACACAATATTGTAAGGAAAACGGCATAGCACGACAACTTACTGCACCCTACTCGCCACAACAAAATGGAGTAGTTGAAAGAAGGAATAGGACAATCATGTCCACAACTAGATGTATGATGAAAGCGACTAACATGCCACAAAATTTTTGGGCTGAAGCTGTTAGACACGCAATATACATCCTAAATAGTGTTCCTACGAAAGCACTAGAAGACATCACTCCATACGAAGCAATTAAACAAAGAAAGCCAAACTTAGAAAATCTAAGAATTTTCGGCTGCATAGCATATGCGAAGGTACCATCACAACATCTGACTAAGTTAGATGATAGAAGCATTAAAATGGTATACTTAGGAAACGAACAAGGATCGAAAGCTTATCGCTTATTTGATCCAACAACACAAAGGGTATGTGTTAGTAGAGATGTGAAGTTCAAGGAGAATGAAACATGGGATTGGAAGGACTATATAGGTGAGCACACCAATGACGAACCTGAATGGACAAACTTCAATATAGGAGACCCTGAAGTCACAAATGAACATCCTGATCAAGAAACTCAACCAAATGAAGACGATAATGAGTTTCCCGACAATAATGATGATGATGATTACGCATCACCAACTAGAGACTCTCCCTCACATTCTCAAACACCTCACACACCATCAACACGATCATCAGAAGTAAATTCCCAAGTCACACCTAACACCTCAACACAATCATACTATCAAAGTGACCATGATTCAATTCAAATCATAGATTCACCATCACACTTTGATCACACGCCATTAAGAGGTTTTAGAACATTAAAGGACTTATACGAGAACACCGAGGAATTACTATTAGTTGAAGATGAACCCAAGAACTACAAGGAAGCATCAAGCGATCAAAAATGGATTGAAGCAATGAAGGTCGAGTTAGATTCCATCAATAGAAACAATACATGGGAGTTAACCACTCTACCCAAAGGACATAAAGCAATAGGCTTAAAATGGGTATTCAAGACCAAGAGAGATGCTAATGGAAATATAATCAAACACAAAGCTAGATTAGTAGCAAAAGGCTACATACAAGAGCATGGCATAGACTTTGAAGAAGTCTTCGCACCAGTAGCAAGAATGGAAACAATCCGTCTACTACTCGCCATAGCTGCTAACAATAAATGGGAAGTACATCACCTTGACGTAAAATCTGCATTTCTACATGGAGATTTAAAAGAAGAAGTATACGTCACACAACCCGAAGGATTCATAAAGAGACAAGACAATGGAAAAGTTTATAGACTTATAAAAGCTCTATACGGACTAAGACAAGCACCACGTGCTTGGAACATAAAATTAGACAACACATTGAAGTCATTAGATTTCAAGAAATGCGCACTGGAGCAAGCCATCTACACTAAGAAATCAAAAGACTCGATACTGCTAATAGGAGTCTATGTAGATGATCTAATCATTACCGGCACACCAAAGAAGGAAATTGACAAGTTCAAAGCTCAAATGGAAGAAAAATTCGAAATGAGCGATCTAGGATTATTAGCCTACTATTTAGGCATAGAAGTCACACAGACCAATGGTGACATATCGATAAAGCAATCAGCATACGCAAGCAAAATCTTAAAGGAAGCTGGAATGATAGACTGCAACGAGACATTGATACCAATGGACCCAGGCACAAGATTAACAAAGATTACAGAAGGAACAATGGTCAACTCAACCGAATATCGAAGCTTGATTGGATGCTTAAGATATCTGCTTCACACAAGACCCGACTTAAGTTATTCTGTTGGATTACTTAGTCGATTTATGCAAGAACCAAGAGAACAACATATGAAAGCCATAAGACAAGTACTACGCTATGTCAAAGGAACAAAGGATCATGGAATCACCTACAAGCATAACGGAGGAAACAAGATACATGGATACAGCGACAGTAGCTACGGAGTCAACACTCAAGAAGGAAAAGGAACTACCGGCATAATATTCTACTATGGAGAATCACCAATCAGCTGGAGTACACAAAAACAAGCCACTGTAGCATTATCATCATGTGAATCAGAATTCATCGCAGCAACAGCAGCAGCAACACAAGCATTATGGTTAAAAAGATTACTAAGCAAGCTTACACACACTCAAGAAGAGAAGATTACAATACAAGTTGACAACAAGTCTGCAATAGCACTTATGAAGAATCCAGTATTTCATGGAAGAAGCAAACACATCGACACGAAGTATCACTTCATTAGAGAATGCGTCGAAAGAGAAGACATACAAGTCGAATTCGTAAGTGGAGAATACCAGAAAGCAGACATACTCACAAAGGCACTCCCGAAGATCAAATTCTTAACCATGAGACAGCTCATAGGACTAAAAGATCTAAGCCACAACGCTTATGATTATGAGGGAGAATATTAGGTCAAATCGGGTCAAACCCAACCCAATGGGTAATCATACCCGCTGTCAAATATGACAGCTATAGAAAAGCAGTTACATAACCGTTTTACAGTTATTTCACCAAGGGATGCATCGGTTCATCAACCGACACAACCTTTAGAACGCACCTTTTCATTTTTATATATAGAAACTCGATTTGTACTAGTAAAAGATGATGACAGAAATTTGATTAATAGAAAAACTATTACTTTGGTATATTTTGATTAGAAAGGTTAGATAATTCGATCCAACAAGACCTAACCCGCTTTTCCAAAGAAGTCTTTTTCCAAAAAATATGGTGTATTTGTTGTATCCGAAAACTGTGTCTTTCTGGAACACATAAATGCCAGATCCTGGGTCCTTTTGGGTTTTCCACGCTGTTAGCTTCATCCCTTTCTCCATGTACATTCTTGGAAGGAAAATGTCGGTAGGGAAGCTAAAACTAGACCACGTATGTTTTCCTGATCCATCTTGCGAGATCAGGTTTCCAGTGTCTTCTAGTTTTAGGGTCTAGGAAGCGTACCCTGAAGCTGAAGGTAGACGTGTGGTGAAGTATTTTCTAGAATTATCCTTCACTACTAGGTTACCATCATTTTCAATCGTGAGAAATTAGGAACTTGATGAGACTGGGTTATCGCGATTAGCAACCCATACAATTGTTTTTGGATCAGCGTAATACCATATTCTGAGATATCTTTGATTTGGTTCCAAACCAAAGAATCCCATTTGAAAGACTTTTGCCGGTGAATTGAGTGTTTCATGATTCTTGTCTCTAATAAACCCGTTCTTTGTTAACTTTTCTTGCTGAGCATCACAACGAGGGGATGGTATGAGCACAAAGAGTGTTGAGAAGATGAAAGTGGTAATAAACTTGACATAAGACGTCATATGAAAATACGAGAATATAGGAGATTATCGAAATTTGTAAGACATAAGCTGTGTTTTCTGAATACAGCGAGTGATACATTCTACACCCAGGACAATGATAGAAAAGCATAAGCTTTAGTGAAAAGGACAGAGACAAAGACCAAAATAAAATAAACAAAAAAGTTTCTGTATAATTATACGCTCATATAGATATACGCTTATGGTCAATTATGGCTAAAAGGTAAAGCAACTAAAATCATTGCTTTAAGCCCTCAGATATTTAAGGCCACATTTTTCTAACGTCCTTTACGAATATATAATAGGTCACATATTTTCTTGGGCATCATCTTGAGGTTTCGATATATAAAAGACTTCTATTACTAAAAGTCAAAGTTGCAAAAATCGCTAGGCGCTAGCTGGGGGGCCGGGTACCGCCTAGCGATTAATCGGTTAGGCGGAGATTAATCGGATTGGACTTTTTATATATAAATTATAAAATTTTGAAAATATATGCATGATTTTCCCGGTTTAGCCAATTTTTGTCCAATTTTGCCGATTCATCCTTGATTTGACCGATTTTTATCCGTAACCTAATTGGGAGATTTAGCCGATGTTTGTTCGATTTAGCCAATTTATGCCCGATTTAGCCGATTTTTATCCGATTAATGGGTATTTTGATCGATTTTTTACCAAACCGCTTAATAAGGCCGATTAGTAAAAATCAAGGCCGTTAATCCCCGCCTAGCGCCTAGACGCCGATTAATCGGCCGCCTAGACCGATTTTTGCAACACTGCTAAAAGTGCTAGAATTATTAAAGATGTTTGCTTATATTTAATAATTTTTAAAATCAATACCACTAAGTTCTTGTTTGTTATTAAGAAACATAACGAGGTCCATCTTTTTATTATTACAAAAATACGAATTAAGCTCATTTAATGCTATAAATTTTCATGACTTTTAGGCGATAGTGTAAACAAGCTAAACGTGCCAAGAATCATTCATGCATAGTTTTGAACGAAAAAGAATAACCAATTTTTCAACGAACAAACATGAGCACCAGTGTTCGTTTACTTAAGTGTTCATATTAGTTCTTTGGTTCGGTTAACCAAAACTAACGAATATGAACAAGCCTCATTCAGGTTAGTTCGGCTTTTTAGCCCTACTTATATATTATCATAAAAATGTTTAGTGTTTTCTTCTTTCTTATATTAATTTTCTCTATCTTCAATAAAAACTTAGATTCTCATTGTATTCTTGGTTTGATAATTGGATGT
Source organism: Tanacetum coccineum (assembly GCA_026074375.1). Classification (NCBI taxonomy): domain Eukaryota; kingdom Viridiplantae; phylum Streptophyta; class Magnoliopsida; order Asterales; family Asteraceae; genus Tanacetum; species Tanacetum coccineum. The sequence continues at coordinate 39,319 of BQNB010036686.1, read as the reverse complement.
TCTATTAATCCAATGAATCGAAAAGCTTATATTAAGTAAAACGAATATAGGTGAATTTCACATCTCAGCCCAAACTCAGGCGAAACAAACGCACCAACTGTGCATTAAACCTAACATATTATAAGAATGACATGCCAAACTTATGAGACCTACATACGCTATCTAAGTTGACCACAAATATTGATATCATACGCGTTAGCAAATTTCATTTGAGCATCAGTCAAACCACATTCATCAAAGTCATCATCATCGTATGAGTCTTCATTGTAAGTCTCTTTCCATGTTTCATACAAGCTCTTATTTTCAATACCACTACCACTTTTAGAGATTTTGTTAACCTTGGAACTCGTTGATGCCAAACCGTAATAAGTGCATCAAACAGGTTAGAAGTACTTGCCTCTTGTCTAGTCAATCCATCGTGCTTCTTAGTACCACTTGAGCTACACCATTCTTTTTAGAGACATGCTGATAAACTTGTTTAGTCGGCTTAAACTGAACTTTTAAACTCATTCGAACCAACTTGAACTCCTCTAACAGTTTGGCTAAGTTTCTTTAAATTCTTCAACACACCCAAGACGCTTTTCTTAGGACATTCATCCAGAAAGTGACAAAAAACCTTGCAACTTTAGCATCTTTGAGGTGTCCATTCGTATTCAACACGAATAGTTTCATAGTATAACCCTTACAAACAAATTTAGGAACAACAACCACAAGAGTATCTTTCAACTCTACATAAGCTCGTAACTCAACCATGGCTCTTGCATAGCTCAATCTACCTAAAGAATCCGTGCACATAGCAGACGTATACGAATATAACATCAGAGGTGTGCCGAGTTTGGTTGCAATAACACTCAAACTATCTTTCGTGAACGCGGTAATAGGAATATCGCCACAACGCTTATGATTATGAGGGAGAATATTAGGTCAAATCGGGTCAAACCCAACCCAATGGGTATCATTCCAGCTGTAAATATGCTAGCTATAGAAAAGCCAGTTAATAAGTTTTACAGTTATTTCACCAAGGGATGCATCGGTTCATCAACCGACACAACCTTTAGAACGCACCTTTTCATTTTTATATATAGAAACTCGATTTGTACTAGTAAAAGATGATGACAGAAATTTAATTAATAGAAAAACTATTACTTTGGTATATTTTGATTAGAAAGGTTAGATAATTCAATCCAACAAGACCTAACCCGCTTTTCCAATGAAGTCTTTTTCCAAAAAATATGGTGTATTTCTTGTATCCAAAAACTGTGTCTTTCTAGAACATATAAATGCCAGATCCTGGGTCGTTTTGGGTTTTCCACGCTGTTAGCTTCATCCCCTTCTCCATGTACATTCTTGAAAGGAAAATGTCGGTAGGGAAGCTAAAACTAGACCACATATGTTTTCCTGATCCATCTTGCGAGATCAGGTTTCCAGTGTCTTCTAGTTTTAGGGTCTAGGAAGCGTACCGTGAAGCTGAAGATAGACGTGTGGTGAAGTATTTTCTAGAATTATCCTTCACTACTAGGTTACCATCATTTTCAATCGTGAGAAATGAGGAACTTGATGAGACTGGGTTATCGCGATTAGCAACCCATACAATTGTTTTTGGATCAGCGTAATACCATATTTCGAGATATCTTTGATTTGGTTCCAAACCAAAGAATCCCATTTGAAAGACTTTTGCCGGTGAATTGAGTGTTTCATGATTCTTGTCTCTAATAAACCCGTTCTTTGTTAACCTTTCTTGCTGAGCATCACAACGAGGGGATGGTATGAGCACAAAGAGTATTGAGAAGATGAAAGTGGTAATAAACTTGACAGAAGACGTCATATGAAAATACAGGAATATAGGAGATTATCGAAATTTGTAAGACATAGCTGTGTTTTCTGAATACAGCGAGTGATACATTCTACACCTAGGACAATGATAGAAAAGCATAAGCTTTAGTGAAAAGGACAGAGACAAAGACCAAAATAAAATAAACAAAAAAGTTTCTGTATAATTATACGCTCATATAGATATACTTATGGTCAATTGCGGCTAAAAGGTAAAGACAAATAAATTTCATTTGCATTAAGCCCTCAGATATGTAAGGGCCACATTTTTTATTCGTCTTTACCGAATATATAATAGGCACACCATTGCTGGGCATCATCTTGAGGTTTCGATATATAAAATGATTCTATTACTTTAAATGTACAATAGTTGCAAAAATCGCTAGGTCGCTTGGCTGGGGGGCGGGGTACGACGTGAGTGGTTGATGGGTGGAGGTGTGGTATGACGGTGGGGCTAGAGGGAGGATTTGTGATTAGGTAGTTTTGGTGTTTTTGTATTTGGCTGGTGGGTACTCGGGGGGTGTGCCTTTTTGGGGGCCTTTGAGGGAAGTGGTATGCCTGGTGGGGTACGTGGCGGGTGACGGTTACATGTTGTGAGTGATTTAGCCGGAGTGTTTGTTCAGATTAGACAATGTTATGCACGTTTTGAGCGGTGGTGGGTGCCGTGGATATGTGGGTGGTGCGAGCGAGTTTGGTCCTTTACGCTGTATTTGGAACAGTGGAGGTTTTTGCTAGGCCGGAGAAGCCAAGAACGCGTGCGCCGTGATAGAAGTGGTTGATGCGAAGTTGTATACAACTGGGGGGGAATTATCTAGGCGGTTATGGGCGTGGTTGAGGAGGGATTGTGGGGGGCGGATGTGTGTGTTTAGTTGGTAATATCATCATTTACACTTGTTCCTTGTTTGTTTTTTAAGAAACATAACGAGGTCCAGCTTTTTTTGTTTTCAATAAGACTGAAATTATGCTCATTTTTATGCACTTTTAATGGTGCATATGCTTGTTGGCGTATTGTGGGTAACTTGGGTTTACGTGTCAAGAAACTTTCTGCTTTGTTTTCGAACGAAAACGTATAACCAATTTTTCAACGTAATCATATACTGGTGCACCAGTGGTCGGTTCGGTATGTGTTCAGTTTAAGTGCGTGGGTGTCGGTTATTATCCCCCAAAATATTAACGTTTTTGAACTAGACACTCATTTAGCGTTAGCTTCGGTTTTGTGCCCCTACGGAGTGTTTCCTCGCCATTATAAAAATGTTTTAGTGTTTTCTTCTTTCTTACTATATATAAATTTTCTCTAAATATTCAATATACAACTTTGTATTCGCATTTGTATTCTTGGATTTTGTTTATTGGATGTTCGTACTTGTATGAATTTGTTTACGTTATTGCAGGTGTTGTTTGTTTTCCGCTTAGTGTGAACGGGTTGGTCACTGACGCTGCCCAATTCACTTGGCACGATTCAACTTCGCTCCAATGTGCTGATACCCGTTACGTGACGGTGTAGTTTGGCTAAGGCCTTTATGTTCCGAGTCACGTCTGGTAGGCGTGGTTGGTGCTAATATTTGTGGGTGAGAAGTAGACGGGTGATTTAGGGCATGAAGGGTGATGATGGAATTTAAATATGGCTGCTATCGGACCAAGATGTCTGCGGTTGTCGGCCGCCGCTGGGCGATTGGAGCCCAGGGACTCGCGGGGAGCCATTCAAGCCACGCGTGGGGACACATTCGCTTAATCGTACTACGGGAGTGTACGTTTTGTGGACGTACACAGTGGTCTACTCATTGCTGGAGCTATCACGCTTGATTGTTGCGCCCCCGCTTTCATTTCAGGTTTAGTCTGTTATTGCCTCTGGGCTAGTAATGCCTGCGGGGCGGCAGGAGTATACAACTAGTGCTGCTTTCTCCTCAGGCGTTTGTTTAGAGGCTCCATGTTGGTGTTTTATCGGGTGTAGGCGGCGGCTATATTGATTTCGTGTGTTACGCATTCGGTCAAACACCCAACTTGACATCCTCTTCTGTTTGGCTAAGGTTGACCTTTCAAATTCTTTCTAACACACCACAACGCACGTCGTTTCTTAGGACATTCATCCAGAACAGATGACATTAAACACCTTGCTACATTTTGCATCTTTGAGGTGTCATTGAGATTTATTATCTCAGATGTGGGGACTAAGCCCCGATTCACGTTCATATTATTTTTGGGTTCTATCATTCCTCATGGTTGTAGCCGCGCTACTCCTTACCTCTTGTGGCGCCAGAATCCGCATCTTATGGCTGCGAGGGCTGTGCAGCTCTTGCTGAACTTTTGGATCTTGGGTGATCCATGTGCTGTAGGCGGTTGTTGTCGTCTTGCAGTAGGTGTACTGGTGGCGCCCGCGCGGGCCTTCTCGTGAACACGCCTTACGTTAGGGCGTGAACAGCTCCCGGGATTAAGGCTATTGCGTGTTTCTCTCACTTTCGTGGATGTTTCTCACTGACTCAAGGATTTTGGTTGTGAAACTGCTGGCGGGGATGGCGGGGGGAGGTAGGTGAAACTTCACCCAAACTAGGATGTTACACACATCCTCCTTCATAATGTTTGCATCTGGTGTCTTCTTTTTTAGAATTAATGTCACGTTCCGAATTAACCACGACCCATCCACAATTGTAGCATCAATCCCGTCTTTAAAAATAAACTTGAAGAAAAACATACATTTAGTAGTCATCATCGATTTAAAAAGGCCATATTTACTTCAAGTATTCTTAACAACTAGATACACTACACGTTAACCCAAAAAGAGCCCATACATAGTATTACAAAGCCTTTCATGTACAACACGGATCGACTCCATCAATATAGCTATGTCTATCCCATTACCTGCCGGTGCAATCAATATACGGGAATTAACAGATGTCCTATTCAATTAACCATTTAGAAGCTTTACATAAGAGATAGGCCTTGAATATTTATTTGATGAAATATCAGTAGTGTGACTCGTATTACCATAATTCACTATAGGTAGCATACCATTTGTGGCCCCTAAAGGAGTATCAACCACATTCCGAGTCATATGGCATACTAACGATTCCAGTTATGTCTCGCATCAGTCAAGCTAGTCACAACATTCTTTAAACGAGCATTTGTATTACCAGAATGATAGACAATACTATGCAAGTCCTTGTTCAATGGTGAACTATCAAACTTTTTTTATGTAATATATACATAATTTGCTTGTCAAAAAGATAGTTCTTATGCTTTTCTTACTATGTAACAACCAAAAAGTCAAGATAATGGATGTGTATACTTTATGTGGAAGGATGACCCCAGGCTTTGTCTAAGTTCTTCTCCTGGACCTTCAACACCTTCAAGTTTTTCTTCGGGACCTTTAACACGTCCAAGTTATTCTCCGAGACCTTCTAAATCTGAAATGACTCTTGGAAAGGGAGAGTGCTTAAATTCTAAGTTCTTGGGTGAAAAGATAAAGATACTAGATGCACAAATAAACATACTAGAGGCAACTCTAGAGATGAAAAGGCATCCCGAGAACCATGTTAATACAAATAATGTCTAAAAACGTTATTTATATTTTTCGACTTCTCTGCGTTTTGATAATCACAAAATGTAAAAACATTCTACGTAAAATTAAACGCAAACAAGTTATTAGTCGTAAATCTCTATTTTGACGTAAATCACTTAAGATATGAACAAACAACTGATTAACATGTTAAATGATTAAAATAATACCTTTTTGTCATAAACTTTACATTTTACAAATGTAGCAAAACCTTTTTACAAAAATATATTAGACAAAATATTTTTTAAAAGAAATGTTTTTTAAATATGTATTTCAAATCTGGTTTTCCCCTCTAAAATCAAATAAACCTGAACCAGAAAACATTTCCTCAGAAAAGGATAAAATTGGGAGCGTCCTAGTATTGCCACCCCCATATAGGTTTGCTGGTCCCTTATTGATAAGGGGACCGCCAGGCTTAGATATGGGACCGCCAGGCATACGACTCCCAATCTTTGCTTATAAATAGTGGATTGTTTCCACATATTTTTTTATCTTTTTGCACATAGTTTTTCTCTGTTTTAGCTCAGCTTACATATTTTTTAGTCTTTGATCATTTAACTTGTATAAACATTTGTTTACAAGCGATCCAATCTTTTCCCTCCAAGTGCAAGAGAAGAATACTCGTAATCATCAAGATACGAAGTATTATAGATTAGTTTGTGCATACGTAACGTTGTTACGCTCTCGTTGTAATTTGTACATCAACCACATCACTTCCATTCTTGTGTAATAGTTAGATCGGGTAGATTGTGTTAGTATTTTAGGTGAGAAAATACGTGATTGAGCGGTTAGTATTTTATTCCTCAAAATACATTTTTGAGTGGTAGATTGGTTCTAGCTAAGATTAGAACTCGACATTAAACTCGTCCATTTAGTCCTTAGTGTTCTAAAATGGTGTAAGCGGTCCGTTTGTACTGTTTGCTCCGCCTGAAGGGAGCTAGTTTGACATAGTGCATTAGATACCTCTAGGTTGGAGTACCCGAATGAGTGTGAGGGAGAAGGCGAAGAGGAGCTCGTTACCGGAGAACCACTTATATCTCTCTCTTCGTGTAGGGGGGTTTGATCTGTAGTCGCTAACTCTAATAATACGTTTTCATCTTGCATTTATATTTCGTAGTTAGTATTGTGTGTGTGGTGTAGTGTAAAGTGTGTACAAATTTAGAGTATCAAGTGATCTCACATAAACCGAATCTTAAGATTTTACTAAACAGAGTTCGGGAAATTAAATTAAAAAAAAGCGTAAAACAATTCAAGGGGCACGCGCTTCAGTAGATGAGGCCACAAACCGCACAGCGAGCTTGATAGTCTAACTGCTATAGACTTACTCACTGAGCTTTATAAAAACATGGAAAAAACTTGGTTTAAAGTAGTTTAAACCAGTTTAGTATTTTGGTATGTAATTCGTATGCTTTAATGTTTAAACGTTTATCTATTGGGAATGTAATTCGTATGCTTTATTGTTTGAAAACGATAACAAATAAACCCTAACCCCTAAATCAAAACCCTAACTAATAAACCCTAACATCTAAATCAAAACCCTAAATAATAAACCCTAACCCCTACATCAAAACCCATTATGTGTTTCAAGTGCCTCACTTTTAGACACGATATCTCATTTATATTAACCTCATTTTTGACACTATTTAGGTCGTTGCAAAGCTCTCTTCAAAGAGAACACAAACCTATTAACCAACACTATAATATATAACATATACATATATTAATAGTGTTTAAAGTTTGCAAATAATCCACTACAAGAATATGATAGAATACCCACATCAATTACCACACTTATCATTCGGAGGAAATTTACCCACATAATACCCACCCGTTACCCATGATCAATGACTTTCAAAGTTGACTTTATTTTTCTCGAATTTCCTACGTATTTACCCACACGACTAGACACATAAATATATTTGGTGTGCAATATGCGGGTAAATAATTAGCGCCAAAACATATCCCACTGATTACCCATGTTTTGAGTGATTTTTGGCTATATTTGTGGGTAATTTAATGGGTAAATGTTATTTACCCACAAAATGAGAATATTATTTTTATTGGTGGGTGAGTTAACGTGGGTGTTTTGAGGGTGAATATATACCCATGATTTTTTTGGGTAAATGGTTCCTCCGGTAAATTTCTTACTCCAAAAAACAGTTCAGTACAATGGATGAGGGTGAATCCCACATCTCAGCCCGTTACATAGGCAACCTACTTTCTTAAAGGAAGGTACACATAGAGACTAGACTTCAAGAGACTCACATCAAGTAATCTATTTCTTCTTACGACCTCGTACCTTGATATCCAAATTATCGCATATAGATTGAATATTGTCAAGAATTTCCTGGCCTTCATACATATCATCATCATATGAGTTGTAGTCATAATATATATACCCATGACTTTACCCATCTTATTGTTTGTATGGATATTTTGCAATGAGTAATTGCCTGTGAACAAGTTGTGGACTCGTGGTTATAAATACACTCATAAATTCACTTACGATGCTACTTACATGAGAACTTGGTTGTGGGTATTTTTGTGTGTAATTTATGGGTAAATTACAAAAAAAGTAACAAACACCCATTTATATTATACAACCGATCCTTTAGATGGTGACCAAGATAATGACACAATCATAGCTAGGGTTGTTACTGAGCCAGGTTGTCAGGTTCATCAAGTCGGGTTGATTTAGGTTATGGTGTCTTAAAATTTGATTCTAACCCGAACCCATAAACTATCGGGTTATGAGGTTTCGGGTTGAGACGAATTGCGTTGCCGGGTTGTGGCGAGTTAGCCCGAACATAAAATAAAACACAATTTAATAATATTGGCTTATATAGATATTATATATACAATACAATGATCAGGTTAGTGTGGTTAGCCACCATTAAGCAAAAGGACAAAAAAAGATAATGGACCAATCGTGATGCGATGAATAGTGAAAATTGTTACTGTAAAGTTACGGAAATAGTCCTTGAAGTTTTCGGTCTGTTGCAAAGTTAGTCCTTAATGACTAACTTTGAAAAAAAGTTACAGAATTAGTCACTGGGGTTATCGATCGGTTGCAAAGTTAGTCCTGATGCTACGAATAGTAAAAATCGTTAGTGTAAAGTTACGGAAATAGTCCTTGAGGTTATCGGTTCGTTGCAAAGTTAGTCCTTAATGACTAACTTTGAAAAAAAAGTTACAAAAATAGTCCCTGACGCCAGGGACTATTTCCGTAAAAATTTTCTAAAGAATACACAAAATCAACGGGCCGAACAAATTCTAAAGAATACACAAGTGTGATTAACCTAGTCCATGGTCTTACAATCTAGTCTATCCTTTTAATTTCGTCAGGGTTTACAATCACAAAAAGGATACATGTATGGAGGCCGTATAGGATATCCAGTGAGAATGAGTGTTCACAACTTAACAACGCAGCTTTGCTTCACGCTCTTCTGATTTTCATATATACCCTTAGGCCATCATATTGTTTCTTACTTTGAAATCTTTATTTCACCTTTCTGGACTTTAACATACCGAAGTAGTTAAATCGTGTAACACCGTGCTTTTACAATGTTTACATCATTTAAACTTATCAAGTCCCTTTTGTTGAGTTTTCTCACCAATGAGAAAAGGAATTATTTGTATTAATGAACCACACCATTGAGGAAAGGGCCATCTATTCCTTTCTTTTGTTGCTGTTTCTCTTTTTCGAACCGTATATACTCTCACACACATATACATACACATGTCGTTGTTGTGACTTGAGCCGAAAACTTCGTGGTTTGTGGACCAGCTTGACTCTGCTTGGATTTAGATTCACGTATTGGTTTTTCTTTTGTGTTGATACCATTATCTTTTTTACTTTCGCATGTTTGATCATTATACTAAATATAGTTTTAACCAAAAATTGTTAACATTGGTGATTTAAGTAACCTCTATTAATAACAAGTGGAGTGAGTATCGTCAACAACTAATAAAGGTAGAAACACATAATATACGTACATTTTTAGAATCGGCCAAAATGAACTCACATTTTGACGATATCCTCTCAAAAATGGTATCATCATTCTAATCATCAATAATTAATCATTCTTAATGATTAATCATTTGTGAAATATAATGAATTGAACAATATATGTTGATGGTTTACCAAAAACCCAACCCATTTTGATTTAGGTTATAAATTTACCTCTTTACAGCTGAACTTGTTTCACATGTTACCCAACCCGTCTGAACCGCCCATTTTGCCCATTGTGCCTCCTATACATCCATCACGAGAAATCGGTTAGATTAAAACCATCGGATTATCTATTAGTATATGACACTTTTCTTCCCATTAATTGAAAATGCTTAAAGCCTTAAACCATAGATTCATTAAAAATTAACATACTCAATAGAGGATTTTCTACTTTAGTACTATACGCTAGTGATAACTGTACTTATCTACAATCCATGGGTTTTAGTAAAAAGGTAAAAAAAAAAAAAAAAAAAATCAAACTCACGCAGGACATTTAATCTTATGCGCTCCGTTTTAACAAAAAAACATACTGTATTAGTTTGTGACAAATGAGTTTCTTGAGATGAGATAACACCGTTATGCATTAGCGGTGTAAAAATGTCCCATTTATGTCCACACTAACGATATCCACACAAAAGTTCATCCTAATGTTTTGTAAAGAAAATGCAATTGTTGTTGACTGTATGACTTCTGAAGTAACTTTACAAGTATCTGTCTGGTAAATATTGAAAACCCAATAACGATACTTATCGTCCTTGTATCGTGGAGATTGTAACCTCGACGTTTGTTTGTGTTTGTCCTTGATACGAAGAAGAACAACTATCATAGGATGAAGGTAGTTTTCTTACTAGAAAGGCTGGTTGCTTTGGTTCAGGAAGTGTAGCAATGTCACTTGTAAGCATTGTTACTACAGTAGACATGTTAGGACGATCATCAGGATCTTCTTGCACACATAATAGCCCGACAATGATGCATTTTAATACTTCATCAGAATTATAGCTTTCCAATAAAACATGTTCCATTAGATCCAATGGCCTACCCTCCTTCCACAATTGCCAAGCCTGAAATTATACATCCGAGATCATATAATTTTTATAAAAACCAAAAAAAGTTTAAGCTGGTTGTGCATGCTAAGGAAAAAATACAGATCAATTAATCGAATCCGGCATGTTTATTTACTCAAAGTTAATCAAGATTCGTGAATAGATAGACAAGCGAAATATGCAGGATTGTTTGAATCTTCAGAAATATAAAAAAGCGTGATGAGATATTGAACTCACGTAGTTCAGAAGACTGATTGCATGATCACATTCATAGTGCTTCTTTTTCCCACTGATAATTTCGAGAATAACTACTCCAAAACTATAGACATCAGACTTGATTGAGAATAATCCCTCTAACGCATATTCTGGAGCCATATAACCACTGCATCAACACAAATAATATAATGACATTACCAACATGTACGAAAAATATATATAGTACTATTTGTTATTTGGGCTGTAGTATCTAGTAAAATATCATTTTAGCGGGTGGAATAGGCAGTATATTTACGCAAAATGTTTTACTCTGATACTTACTAGGTTCCTATAATTCTCTTGGTATTAGATTCCACTTCTTTGCCATTGACGATCTTCGCCAATCCAAAATCTGATATTTTAGGATTTAAATCTTCGTCTAACAATACATTACTTGTCTTTAAATCTCTGTGGATGATCCTCAACCTTGAATCTTGATGAAGATAAATCAAACCTCTACAAATTCCCATAATTATTTCAAACCTCTTTGGCCAATTTAGCATTGCACTTTGTGTCGCATCTTGCAAGTAGTTTAATAAAAATACATTAGTATACATAGTCCTAAATCTTAATACATAAAAGTTGGAAAACATAAGTAACACTAGTTCTTGGCAATTCGTCTATGCTTTAAATAATTAAATATTTCAAAAACTATTGCAATTTTCAACTTTTCCGACTGTAAATTTCTTTTGTATCCGTACGTGCAATGTGCTGTTCTTCCTTTCTAAAAGCTAAAATACATTAAAAAGACTCGATCATTCTTTTGTGGCGTAAAGGGAAAGATCAAGAAAGTTACCAAATATGATGGCATCTAAGCTATTGTTAGGCATATACTCATATATTAACATCTTTTCATTTCCCTTCATGCAATATCCCAAGAGCCTCACAAGGTTTCGATGCTGAAGTCTAGCAATCAACGTAACCTCGTTCTTGAACTCTTCTAAACCTTGTCCAGAGTTGATGGATAGCCTCTTCACTGCGACTTCTAGTCCTCCAGGGAACTTACCCTGACAAAAGTTGTCCAAATCATTTATAAGAAACAACAAAGACATATATTTATGAGTACGCATGTGTGTGAGTTTGCTATTGAAAACAGAAGAACAAAATTTAACTCAAGTAACTAAAACATCGGATGTGTGACCTTTCAAATACATGCCGTAATGTATTATTTGGGTACTTACTGCATGAGCTTTTTTCTGCATCTATTGGCATAGATGTTTCTCAATACACTTATCGATCTAGAAACTTAATTTAAGACTGAGTCTAAGAATCTAACAGTCAAGAACCTTTACTAAGCAGAACACGAACTACAACCAACAGACTTTTGGTCTAGCTGTATCCAGGGCGTTTTACCAACTACAGCATAAGTTAAGTCGTGGTTTCAACTTTCAAGTCCCATTTGATACTTGTGCGTGTGAGTATCTATGGCTAAAACAATAACAAATTATGGATAAAAAAAATATGATAAGTCATCAATAGTACATGTCTTGTACAATGGTTTTAATGTTATAGTAAGAAAAATTACTTCGGATAGAACCCCATTTGTGTACTTGTTATACTAATTACAAAACGAAAACACTGATACGTTTTTGGAAATAGTAAGAATTCTCACCTTGTAAACGGGTCCAAAACCACCTTCTCCAAGTTTATTTTCTTCTGAAAAATCATTGGTGGAAGCCGCAATTCTTTCAAAGTCAAAGAAAGGTATACCTATGTTTGAAGAATCGTTTTCATTCGAATTAAGTGGATCCAACAAATCCTGTATCTGCCTCACACTTTCATTGAATTGATGAACAGATTCACTGTCAGCAGTTCCTAAAAGAGACATCATATGTGGGCTTAGATGTTATACTTGAAGAATCGTAATTATACCACTGCACCTCATGATCACAAAGATTTGATTATAAAAACTCCATGCTAGATCTTTAGATTCAAAGTTGAAAGGCTAATATTTAAGTCATGAATAGAAACTACAACATAGAATAAAAAGATGGCTACATTAAGTGACTGTTTTAATTGCATTTAAATTGGTTATTTCGAGTTAACGTCTACAAAAGAACTTGGTTGTTTTTTATCACATGGTTTAGTGTCTATGTACTGCATTATATGTCCAAAAAAAGTGCTTAAGTTATGATGAGTAGTAAAGTACAAGTGAAAATTTTAAGAAATGGGTACCTTGTACTTTCTTGATATTGGTCCTCCTGCAATAAATGAAGCCGGCGCAACATAGGAGCAGCAGAACTCCCGGAACCACAATTGCAGAAAAAATGACGACTTGATGGGATAATGGCTTCGACCTTTTTGCTTTTCCATTAGCTATTTGAGAGGGCTTAATTCCTGAATGAAAATGTATATATGTACGTGATCAAATGAAAAGACTTCATGCGTAACATCATCTTTTAATAAACAGAGAAAATCTATCTAAGCATGTTGTGTTAAGCTTAACGATTATGAGTTCTTGCAAGATTCACCTCTTATCTAATGTTTGAGTCGAGAGTAAATATATATTTTGGCCCTCTCCGAAAAAATAACTTTAGAATTCAACGAAAAGCAATAGCATTAATATACTTACATGTTACATCTACTGATCTACAAGAATTGTTGCACATATTTGTATGTAACGAATAATGCTATATGGACGATACGCGTCTAACATCATTTTCTCTCTTCTCATCTCCTTATTTTGTCATGCGTTGGAATCACATGGTTATTACTTATCAGAATATCAGGACAGGGAACTAATATTCATTTGGTTATAGTTTGTACCCTTTGTTGGTTTGATACAAGGGTTAAAGATGTTATGTGGGCTTGGGTTTCCTCCATTCGGGCTTTTAGGTTCTTCAGAAATTTTTGGTCTTGTTTGGATATTGGTTGTTTATGTGAGTGTTTAATTATTTTTGGGTCATGCAAATTTGGTTATGCTTAGTAGTTTATTTTCCGGCTTATTCGAAACTCATGGCCATATGAGCTTATGCCCAAATGGAAAAATAACTTGTGGAACAAAGTCAAAATTCAGACACCATAATTTATAAAATAAGAAGCCGAATGACAATATGCAGTAAACTTAAAAATAAGTTTAAACAAACACTCTCTTACTGGATGAAGTGGGAGTGAGGCCTCACAAGTGAGGGCATTCTCACTCGTGACCCCCCAAAACAACATCAACATCTTGCGCATTAGGCAATGGAAAAAGAGAAGGGAATGGTAAGTGGCTCACCACTCGGCGATTGTGCCTCCTTTTTATTTTTAATATTTTTTATTAGGTTTATGAGTGTGCGTGGGGTATTTAGTGAGGTATATTTTGTATAAAGTGATTAATAAAAGGTGAAGGATGGTGATCAAAACATGTGAAATATGAGGAGTGATGGAAAGTGAAAGGAGAAAGAAAGCAGAGGTGGCACTGAAGTAGAGCTGGTGTGGACGGTGAAGCATGATGACCACTCTCAAAAGCCTTAGAGTCAGTGTTTTTAGTATATTTATTAAGTAAACGAATGTAAATGTTATTACGGTTAAAGATGTAAAGTCTTTGTTAAAGTGTGGGTAAAGGCCATTTATTACCAACTTACTTTCCCATTTGTACCGTAATGCCCAACTTACTTTTTTTTGTAAACATTACACCAACGTACTTTCAAATTTTGTTTGACATCACCAATATCACAACTTGTTACTGACACGCTGGCATAAACATTCCACGCTGTCAAAAACATATCAGGGTAAAGGTCATTTATTACCAACCTACTTTCTTATTTGTACCGTAATGACCAATATTACCATAAAATGACTATATTACCCTTGTCTTCTCTATATCCATTAGAAATGGCTGCTACAATGGACAGAGCAACAAATAAATCTACATATATTTCATCAACGTGACTTTAATAAATGCACAAGTACTACATCATATCATCAAATGCTTGCACAAAAATCATCCATATCTAAAAACAAAAATCCTAACCACCTTCACAAAATCAAACTAAACCCAGATTCACACTTAACAACAAGAATCACACAAAAATCACAAGAAACCAAAACCCAGATCGAAAACACCATCTTCACAATCAGAACCCATATCCCGTCATCAAACCATCACCGATAACACTCAAAGTCGTATATAAGATAGGGTTACCACATTTCACTCATTTCACACAAAGTCTTCCCCCTAATTACAATTAGTATAACAACAATCATAACACAAGCAGTATCAGTTAGTGATCATCAAACACAACCAGACGACCACCAACTACCAAGAATCCGATCAAATAACCAAGAGCCACCACTTCCTGTGGAACAAGTGTTCGTGGTGAAACCAACCTTTGTTGTGGTGAATTTGGATGATTAAAAGTGTAACCAACCTTTGTTTAAGTTTAAGTTTGAAGGTGATGATTAAAAGTGTAATCAACCTTTGTTGTGGTGAATTTGGTCGAGCGAGATATAGAGATTGGAAGAGAAAAAGGTGACAAATTTTCAAAGTGAATAATTTGTGACATTTTTATTAAGGAAGAAAGATATTTTGGTTTGTTTGAAGATAAGATTGTGACCATGTGGAGTGTTTTAGCATATTTGGAAGAAAAAAAATTAAATTAATGACGTGGAAATCTAGCCGGTCATTTGGGTAACATTATCACAAAATAAACAAGTACGTTGGTGTAATGTGTACAAAAAAAGTAAGTTGGTCATTACGGTACAAATGAGAAAGTAAGTAATAAATGACCTTTACCCTTAAAGTGTCAGTTGCATTATATGTTATCTATCTCCTACTCATTTATTTATACATATTGCCCCCGTCTTATATTAAATGTCTACTTTGACTTTTTAATTTTTTTTTTCAACTTTGACCTTAAATATTTTTATTTGTGTAATATAATACTTGATGCAAAATATATGAATGAATTAAGTTTTAAATGTATTTTCATTGATATGTTTGCATCAAACATTATATAATAAAAAACAATAATATTTAAGGTTAAAGTTGAAAAATAAAGACTTCAAAAGTCAAAAGTAGACATTTAATATGGGACGGCGAAAGTATTAATCAAGACTGTTTTAGGAAAAAGAAAAAGAAAAAAAAACGAAACATAGATTGTTGTTCATATTTAGTTTAAGAAACTGAATATTAATATTGACCTACAAATTAATGCTTTTAAAATGACAAGGTGTGGTGATTTAAGTACGAACACTAATTAAACGTGGTCTCATAGATAATTAGAAACACCAGCCAAAAATTGAAGTACCTTACCTTTTACCACAACCAAAAGCTAAAGTCAACAACCAGGGTCTTATTTGGGTCGTATTATTTTGGCATCTAATATTAGAAAGTTTCGTGGACGCATCATATATTGAACTCGTGGCATACATATTTTCTTTTTATCAACTTATTTAGAATTCATAATACGCAAACATGCTAATTAGAGGTAAGATAAAACTTTATCTAAGTATTCATATCCACCCTATGAGACTTATATTATAGGCCATAAGAAAATATAAAGATGTTACGAACCTTTTTCTAATGTTAAACCTTTTCTTGTTTTGGAATCGTTTTTGTTTGAACTTGACTTGAACTGAACTTCAATATGTATGTTGTTGTATGCTTGGAATCCGCCACTACTTTTAACTCACTTTCCCCCTCAACGGGATTGAGACGTTAGTACTTATGGATAGCGCTATTAGGAGATTAGCCCCTCCCCACTCCCCGCACAAGGGTGCATAGTACTAAGTGTTTGTGCCACACTATACAACGGAACTTGATTGGCTGTTTTTAGACGGGTAGGTGAATACATTTAAGTAGTGCCTCGCATGAACACTATAGCATACATACATGTTGAATTGATTTTGTACTATGTTACTTAATGTAACGGGGACTATTTTGATAACTTGATTTGTTTTGGACTCTCAACTTGTTTGGCAATTGATTTCGATGTGGACAACTATTTTTGATAACTTGCCATTGAGTTGGCAACTTTTATCGGACATCTACTCTTATTATAAAACTATATTTGGTGTATACAATCTTGACAATTCACCAACTATTTTGATAGTTGACCATTTTTATTATGTTTTTTAGGTGACCTTCCTAAGGTGGAAATTTAGTGTATTTGCTCTTGGACTTGTTCAAGATGTCTACTTTCTTCCAAGTTATTGTCTTTTGGGTGATCCATGTTCAGAAGAAAAATAACTTTTGTTGACTTTTGTACTCTTTAAACTTGTATTTGGTATCGTTGTAATTCGGATAATTTTCTTTTATCTAAATCATCGTATGGGTTTTATATCTATAATTTGTGTGTAGTTTTAATTAATATGTTTACACCTCGCGTTTTCGCCTTGGTGAGGGCTTTATGTGACAGTTTCTTGGATCCTTTGGTATTTTCTAATCAACATACCTTCCAAATCTTCCTTCTTGATGTTCTTTTGTTTCTGTGCTTCTCTATAAGCATTCAAAAATTTG
Organism: Tanacetum coccineum; assembly: GCA_026074375.1. Taxonomy (NCBI): domain Eukaryota; kingdom Viridiplantae; phylum Streptophyta; class Magnoliopsida; order Asterales; family Asteraceae; genus Tanacetum; species Tanacetum coccineum. Next base: position 22,184 of record BQNB010036686.1, on the reverse strand, counting down.
CTTAGTGGTGGCCAACCTAGTAGTTCATGACTAAGGCAAGCGAACTCTTAATGATCTTTATTCACTGATTTCCTGCTCAAAGCACAAACATACAACATTTGCCTTTTTACGGGTTGATAACGAATCTCACGTAATCATAATCATGAGCAACTCTAACCAACGACGTTTCTTTATGTTCAACTCTTTTGATTAAGAACTGTGTTGTTAAACTCGTAATGATCAAAACTCTTATGATCAGTGAACACCATACACTTGGTCCCATACAGATAGTGCCTCCAAATATTAAGAGCGAACACTACTGCTCCAAGTTCCAAATCATGAGTCGTATAGTTCTTCTCATAAATTTTCAATTTGCGTGATGCATAAGAAATCACATTCTCTCTTTGCATCAACACAGCACCCAAACCTTTGATTGAAGCATCGCAGTATGCTATAAAATCTTCGCTTCCTTCAGGTAAAGCTAGAATTGGTGCACTACATAACTTCTGTTTCAATAGTTAAAACGCTGCTTCTTGTTTGTCGCCCCAAACAAACTTGACCTTCTTCTGAGTAAGCTTGGTCATTGGCTTAGCGATCTTCGAAAATCCTTCGATGAATCTTCGGTAATACCCAACAAGACCTAAAAATTGACGAATCTCCGTTGGCGTTTTAGGAGGTGCCCAATCTTTAATGGATTCGATCTTGGCGGGATCCACGTGAATGCCTTGACTATCAATCACGTGGCCGAGAAATTGTACCTTAGGAAGCCAAAATTCGCATTTAGAGAATTTAGCTTACAACTCCTATTTCTTAAGCAATTCTAGAATTGCCTTAAGATGTTCTTCGTGTTCCTTCTTGTTCTTGGAGTAGATGAGAATATCGTCGATAAAGACGATCCAAAATTTATCCAGAAATGGCTTGCATACGCGGTTCATGAGATCCATTAATACCGCTGGTGTGTTCGCCAAGCTAAATGGCATAACTTGGAACTCATAATGACCATATCGAGTTTTGAATGCCGTCTTTGGAATAACTTCTTCCCGTACTCAAAGTTGGTGATAACCTGATCGCAAGTCTATCTTAGAATAAACACTGGATCCTTGTAGTTGATCAAATAAACCGTCGATACTTGGGAGTGGATAACGATTCTTCACCGTTAACTTGTTCAGCTCTTGGTAGTCGATGCACATTCAAAATGATCCATCCTTCTTTTTTACAAACAAGACCGGAGCTCCCCAAGGTGAGGAACTGGGTCTTATGAAGCCCTTGTCAGAAAGTTCTTAGAGTTGGTCCAATAATTCCTTCATTTCAAATGGAGCCAATCGATAAAGTGCCCGTGCTACAGGTGCAACACCAGGTTTCAAATCGATTTGGAATTCCACTTGTCGAGTCGGAGGAAGACCCGGCAAGTCCTCAGAAAATACTTCGGGAAAATTTTGAATGATCAGTACGTCCTCAAGTCGCTTCTTCTCTGACTCGTCTTCAGTCTCCCTTGTAGTAACATGTGCCAAAATGATAGGACATCCTTTTAGCATGTACTCTGCGTTTTAGAGCACGAGATGATGTTCAAACGAGTCTCATTTCCTCGGTCGCTTCTGTCAACGCGAATAATCAACATTTCATTTCCCTAGGGAATACGAACGATTTTCTCAGCCCAAACAATGACAGCTTGGTACTTTTCCAACCAATCCATATCGATAATGACGTCGAGACTACCAAGTTGTACGGGCGTTAAGTCTATGTTAAATGGGTGATTTAGGAAATTTAGTGTACAACCCCGAATGATAGTGTTTAACCCAATTATTCTCCCGTCAGCTAGTTCAACATCATAATAATGATCTAAGTTAGTTGGTGTGATATCAATTTGGGAGCTAAATACAGTAGATACAAAGCTTCTATCGGCACCAGTATCAAATAAGACAGAGGCATAGCGGTTGTTTAGAAGGAACGTAGCCGTAACGACATTTGAGTCTGGGTTTGTCCCTGCACGGCCTATCGCATACACTTTCGCTGGAGCATTGCCATTTCTACCTTGGTTACCATGGTTGTTGTTTTTCAGCTTTGGACAATCCCTCTTGAAGTGTCCCTGGGCTCCACATTCATAGCAAGTAGGTTTCTGACCTGCCCTAGTTCCCCTTTGGTTGTTAGCAGTGTTGGCATTGGCATTACTCCTACAGTCACGGGCCAGATGGCCAACTCTGTTTCACTTGTGGATTTGGGAGCACATGAACCATCATGGGGATAATTACATTTAGTGTATAGGGGTTTAGATCCCCCGTATGGCTTCTTCTCACCAGATCCCACAGTATAAGCCCTGTCGGTGTTTTGCCTCTTGTTTTCTTGTCGTTGTTGTTGTTGGTTATCATCGTGCTTTCTTTTGTTCTCAGTCTAACACTCAGTAAAAGTGCGGATTTTCTTATCCATCAGCTCAGTTACTATTTGTTGGGAATTATTGATTTGATGAGACAAAATAAATAAAAGAATGAAACAAGGACTTAAATGCAAAGCTGGAATTCTTCAAAAGATGGAAGATTTTGAAGATTCTAAAAGATCTCTTTAAGAAGATAAAATATATAGAAGATAAAGATAAAATTTAGGAAGATATTATTTGTTTCCTAATTATATTTGTTCTTATCCTTTGTAAACCTAGATGATCTCTACTATATAAAGAGACATTAGGTCATATAGTTTAGCATCCAGAAAAACATGTATGTGTACATTGGATCAATGTAGACGTCTAGTTGGTGTATGTAGCCTCAAAGATCTTTGATCCCTATTACAGGTGGTAACCCTTCTATACTGATCATATAGAATTGAGACTTGGTGAAAACGTATGGTAATAAAACCTTATTCAATAACAATTGTCTTCATTATATTTCACTGCATAATTGTTGTCATTGTTATTGTGTATCCTAGATATAAGATCTAAACAATTTGAGCTTAAATGATTCTTTAGTTTTCACAATTGGTATCAGAGCCTGGGGGCTCTCGATCTAGGAAATACAAGGTTGTTATTATGTGTCGACTTTATGAAGTAAAGGTGATCACTTGTAGCAGCTTGGAGATTAAAGATGACGTGATGGTATGCTGCTTGATGATTCAATTGCTTGTGTTTAACAACTCATGGTGCTCATAGGGAAAATTTAAACCATTTTTAGATTTTCGCAAAACTCAAAATCAGTATAAACTTAAAAGACGGTTATGTATATATGACATCATGTTGATAGCAACTTGGAAGTTTCTTTAAAACCCTAATCTAGGGTTAATATTGTTTATTGTTGCTGCTTGGATCACGTATAGAGAGAATGAAAATTAGGGTTCTTTCTAAACCCTAATTCGATGAAGACACATAGCCCTAATCATTAATAGTACTTTTGTTTCTACTGGCCTTAGTCGAACGAGGACTGTGGTTACTGGCTTTACATGGTTTTGACGTGTATAGGCTTTCCTCACAATAATTGGTGTTTTATTGACACTATAGCGTGTCACAAAAGGTATGGGTGGAAGGAGCTTTTACTACTGCTTGTTGTATCTTAATACTGCCAAAGAAGACTTAATGCTGCCAGCAAGGGGAAGTTAGAGCTGCTCGTATGTTATTAATATTATTAATGCTGCCAGGGTTATCATTAATACTACTTGTGTACATGTTTCTACTGCCAATGGTAATAAAAGGCAGATAAATGACACGGGCTGCGAGTGAGTCTCTAATTTATGATTGGATATGTTATGGTATTAAACGATCTCTTTGCACTACCAGTGGACAGGAAGAAAGAAGCAGCAGCAGGTTTAAACTGGTTCGTGATTATATATGCTTAATGCTACTGATGGTTATGATATTAGTACTGTTTGTGTTAAAACAGTTACTACTGCTATCATTGGATTAATACTGCTTGAACACAAGGTACTTTTAATACTGCTCATTCTATTAGTTAGTACTGTCACGATAAGGGAAAGATGTTTATACTTCTCATAAAAAGTTTTGGCAAGTTTATGATTGAGTGTTGCCGAGATGTGTGCTGCTGTGTAAAATTTTGATGTAAAGAGTTGTGTGTACGAGTAGGTTTATGAAAACCTAACAACAGCCGTTTGAGTTTATGTGTATATGAGCTCGTTTTGTTTAATTCATTAGAGATTAAAAGACCATATGAAGCTAATGATTTTTTTGTGGCAAGTGATTATTAGTACTGCTTTCACAAACCTTAGTACTGCTCAACGAATATTAGTACTGCTCAACGAATATTAGTACTGCTTGGTGTTTTGGTTTAGAAAGTCTATACTGTCAGCCTTGGTCGATATCGAATATTTAGTACTGCCAGTTATGTCCGATATTGGACAGTGAAGTAAGTATGGTTATTGGACAAAAGAAGATAATCACACACGGATGTTTAGTTTTTGGTTATGATTTTACATATTCTTAACAGATTTAAAGGCTCGTATTTTATTGGTTTAAATTGATTACGAATATGATTGTTTATCAGCTATTTGAAGTTGAAGTGGAATTATTCGGATGCGTGTTCTTATCATATCTCAAATGGCTAACAACGTTTAGAGGTAACTTGTTCGTGCTTAGAAACGATGTGACGAAGACTTGATGAATCTGGCAAAGGTGTGTGATTTACAAACTTATGGTGCTCAATGCTCACACTTGCTATCACTATAAGGAGTTACGTTGTTGTGCTCAGTGTCTCATAGAAGATGAGGATTTTGTTAAGAGGTTGCGATCTACATATATTTCACAGATTTATTTATGAGTTCGAAGTCACGTGGACAGTACAAGATACAAGACACAAGTTTGGGTTATTCTACTTCAACATCAAGTTCGTTATACTTAGTTTTCTTCATCAGTGATCATTACATAGAGCCTACAGAATTAAAGATTCACGAAATGGTTAACATATGGGTTTTAAGGGAAGCTTAATGTTAAAATATTTAACCATTTATATGCTACATAAGGTGAAGGTTTTTACTACTGCTAGTCATTATTACTACTGCTAGTGTGAGTTTCTGCTACTCAAGTTCATTTTTCTTATTTTGCTTAATGGTAGGTAATTTAAGGAGATAGAAGGGTTGGATTAGAAGTGTGATATTAGTTTGTAGTGGTCAAAATCAAAGTTGTTTATATTCATATGTCCCCTATTAGATTATGACAAAAGGGGGAAGAAGGCGTTAACAGATACATTTGGCAACTTATAGATCCTTGGTGTGGCATTGTACAAAGGAAATCTACTTAAAGGGAAGTTTGTTTCATTCAGGGAGATGATTACATCTCTACTTTAGGGGAAGCTTTGATTAAAGGCTTTATGATTAAGTTCACACACGACTTTGTTTGTTCTGTCATAATCAAATAGGGGAATATTGTTAGGAATTATTGATTTGATGAGAAAAAATAAATAAAAGAATGAAACAAGAAGGACTTAAACGCAAAGCTAGAATTCTTCAAAAGATGGAAGATTTTGAAGATTCTAAAAGATCTCCTTAAGAAGATAAAAGATATAGAAGATAAAGATAAAAGTTAGGACGATATTATTTGTTTCCTAATTATATTTGTTCTTATCCTTTGTAAACCCTAGATGATCTCTACTATATAAAGAGACATTAGGTCGTGTAGTTTAGCATCTAGAAAAACATGTGTGTGTGTACACTGGATCAATGTAGACATCTAGTTGGTGTATGTAGCCTCAAGGATCTTTGATCCCTGTTATAGGTGGTAACTGTTCTATACTGATCATATAGAATTGGGGCTTGGTGGAAACGTATGGTAATAAAACGTTTTCAAAAACAATTGTCTTCATTATATTCCGCTGCATAATTGTTATCATTGTTATTATTTATCCTTGATATAAGATCTAAACAATCTGAGCTTAAATGATTCTTTAGTTTTCACACTATTTCAATTGCCTCTTTCATTGTCTTAGGCTTTGATGCTACTACACTTCCGTGGATCATGTCGGGCAAACCACAGACATATCTCTCAATCTTGTTCAATTCTTCAGGAAACATTCTAACACACAACAATGCCAGTTCCTGAAAATGTTGGTTGTAACCTATGACGTTGGTACCTTTCACCTTCAAATTCCACAACTCAGCTTTGAGCTTCTTAATCTTGGTCCTCGGGCAGTACTTGTCAGTCATCTTCTTTTTCAGGTCTGCCCAAGTCATAGCATACGCAACATCATGACCAACAGTCTTAACGTGAGAGTTCCACCATGTTAGAGCACTTCCAAAAAGAGTACAAGTGGAAAACTTAATTTGGTTTTCCATAGGGCAGTTGCTTATACTGAACATAGTTTCCATTTTCTCAAACAATTAAGTCAATTCGACAACTCCTTTCGTGCCCTTGAAATTCAGAGGTTGGCACTTCATGAAGTCTGGGTAAGTGCACTCACGAGCAGCTCACTCATTTCTTCTAACACCCGTTCCCAAATTGAGACTGTCATCGCCATTCATGCTTCTGTCCGCATCACGTGCTGCCAAAGCGACAGTAACACCTTGGTTGATCATTTCCTTAAGCTGGGCATTAGTCACAAAAGTAGTGGCAATGGTATTGGCGGGGTTGGCTCTGGTGGTTCTTTTTGGTGCTATTTTCTTCAATCACAAGAAAATATAATACCCGTTAGATTTCGTAAAATCATAACCATGACATGACATATACACAATAAATAAAGTAAGATCACAACACATAGTGAAATATACAACCAAATTGCAATCAATAATGATATAACTAAATCGACATTCATTCATAATAAATTCGATTACAGACATGACATAATACATCCTTTTCATATATAATCTGGAAACATACATGACCGATTTAGATACAAAATGATCACTACGATTAGGTTGCAAAATGAAATATTAACAACCTAAAGCCTTACTAGCCGAGAATTAACCCGTAATACTTAGTAGGCTAATACAATATAGCTACAACATAAACAAATCTACAAACTGTTACCGGCCTCCTCCGGTATCTCTAGCTGTGCTAGACCGCTAGCGGGTCCCTGTTGTCCCTGCAGTACTGTCACCTGTGTCTGTAATGTACTCATCAGTCTCAGTCTCTCCACAAGCTATGCCTGTCGAGCGCGGTCTGCTGCTCTCAAGGCTGCAATCTCTGTTTGCTGTGCTATCACTGTAGTCCTCAGTGCTCTCACCTCAGAACGGGCGGTGACACTAGAATCCATCGACCATCGCCAGGCCTTACAGGAAAGTCTAGCCTCTCTCTCTATAAGTAAAGTAGTGTGAGCATGAGCACGTCTATCTCTAAATAGCATGTTGAGCCAACCGCTCATCGATAACCTGTCATCCTGTGCATCATCCAGTCTCCTATATATCTCATATGTGTCTTGTCTGACAGTCATGGCAATGGCTGTCATCCTCTGGCTAAGCTCTGCCACATTGGTAATGTTATCCCAAAAGCTTAATCCATTTCACAACATAAGCTATACCAATAAGCAAAATAGTAGAAAAGAGACTCTTGGGGTCTCGCCTAATCTTATCATCTAAAGTGCTAATAAATCCATAGTCTGCTCTACAGCCTCTAGTGGGTCTAGCAGTAAGAGCAGATAAACTCTCACCGACCTCATATCTCAGACCTAGAGCAATACACAACCTCTTTTGAGGTGGCAATGTAGCCTCGAAAACACCTGATCTACAGTCAGTAGAGGGTAAAAAAAGGTGGTGATAGAGTAGTTAAAGGTATAGGTAGGAGTGGTGGTGTCCCTGATGGTAGTGTCTCTGATGATAGTATCCCTGATCAAGGTGCTAAGATGTATGTGGATAGTGCAGCAGCTCTCAACATGGCCACAGATGCCCTGGTATGTGGAAGTACATTAGGTGGTGGTAGTGGCAGTGGATGGGAAGTAGATGGTGTCTCGGCTCTCAGCCGGATCATAGCGGCTCTATATCCCAAAGGATAAGTAGGTCTAGTAGGTAGTGGTGGAGATGATACAAGTAAAGGTGGTGATATTGGTAGTGGTGATAGTATTAGGGGTAGTGGTGGATAAGGTATCCGGGGAAGTGGTGATGACTATGGAGAGAGTGTTGATGGTGGCGGAGTAGGTATAACAAGTAGTCTGGCAACCTCTATATCTTAAGGAAGTGATACGGGTGTCTAAGCTCGGATAGATATCCTAGATGTAAGACGATATGCAGGATATGGTGGTGGTGTGGCCACAGACTCGTCTGTCTCAGACAGCTTAGTCTCCTTAGCGGATGGGACATGATCAATAGCTGGAAAAGCAACAACTGTAGAGTCGGCAGGAGCTAGGTGCTCCTCCTCCTCCTCCTCATCGTCCTTGTCCTCCTCCTCATCATCAGCCTCGTCTCCAGAGGGCTCCTCCTCCTCCTCATCATCATCATCTCTATCGGTGGGATAATCAGCTAGACCCTCCTCAGGATCTTCATCATCATCCTCCTCGGGATCGGACTTAGGAATATACCCTGGTGAATTGGCAGTGGGTGAGACAACAGAAGGCAGTGGCTGCTCCTTAGCTGGGAGTACATCATCCTCCGGTGGCATAAACTCCAGGTATACCGGCTCAGGAACAAAGTCTGGTAGAGGTGGTGCCTGCTCTGGCTCCTCTAGGCCAAGAACATAATTAGGAGATGGTGGGGCCTAAAAAGCGGCTACCACATATGCATACGGATCCTCTGGCATCACGGGTGGTCCATCGACTCCTGGAGATCTGATATCTAACAAACCTTCAAATGGACTAGATACCGCTGTGTAGGTGACTGTGGAATCCTCTCAATCCGACATGACAATATCTGAAAATCAAAAGTAGCTTATATAAGTATTAATATAAGACTCTTAAAGTAATGTAAAATACATAGTCTTTTATAACATGTATGTCAATCATGAATGCATCTAGTCTAACCAGCTAATGCAACAACTAGTGTATGTATGTCCCGTGAAAACCCCTTTGTATGAATGCAATAGTTGAAAACGGTTATAGTCTAGCAAAAACATTTGACCTGGTTCTCTATAACATTGGCTCTTGATGCCAATCTGTAACACCCCTAAAATGGATCGCAGCAGGATATGGGTCTGAGGGTGGTACTTCATAGATCAATAACACAAGATATATATAAGAACGATCAAAAAGTCATTTAAAACTGATACATTAGATTTATCAAAGTATTTGTTACAAAAGCCCGAAGCTTTACTTGTTCATTGTTCAAAATACAAAGATTTTAGTCCATAACAGATGTATCCCCAAAATGTAATGCAAACAAATCTTTAATGCATGACTTCCAAAATAACGACCACCAATGAATCCCTTGTCTTGTACCTTACTGATCTCCTGAGAAAACATTGCTTTAAAAAGTCAACAATAATGTTGGTGAATTCATATGTTTGTAAAATGTATAATGTAGGACAACAAGATTTCCCCATGATAATGCAATAGATGCAAACATCATAAAATGTAATTACGTTTCCCTAACTCATGACACTGAAGCTTGACATGTATGCAATATAAATTGCCAACATTGCCCATGATGATGTTCTAACCCGCAACATCCTATGTCCGACATGGTATACGTTCGTTGTCCGGCAAACCGGCACAATGAGTATGACTCACCCAAAAAAACCGGGAATCAACCCAAATAGATCTTATTTAAAATTCGATGCTCACAACATAATTGACCAGTTCCTGATAATTGGGCTTAGAGGGTTACCTACTTAGGCAAACCACGTAATTGTAATGAAAATATGTCCACTTTGCGTCAATTGGTAAAACATGCATATATTCTCACCCAAACTTGTAAATCATTAAAATGAAAAATGTTGGGTATTTTGGAACTCACCATGAGTGAATGATACAAATATATCAAGAAAATGCGTCACGATAAATGGCCGAATGCAACCGAAACCAATATAGACGTATAATTACATAAAGCATTTTGATTAACTAATACCAAATATAATTCTATATAGCACATCACCATCTATTAGCAATGTGTGAAATCATAAATATAAAGTAAAAACGTTTATAAATATCTCTTTAGTGAAAACGACATAACTTTAATCGTTTTTAAATTCCGTTTCTTACGTTTCTTATGTCCACGCTTTCATATTAAGACGATGTATCAAAATATTACATTTTCAATATTTAATTCCTTTGGTGAACAATGGTTTTTACTGTTTATATACTTTTATAAAATTATTTTTATAAAATTAAACGTCGTAAACTCATAAATGTCTTATTTTATTCGTTTACTCTGTTTTAGTGAATCTTTTGATAACGTCTTTGTAATTAAAAAGTTCTAAATCAAATTAATGGTTGTTTTTCAAATTATATATATTGTATCCCTTTTGAATAGATCCCTTACTTACTGTTAAAGCTTAGTTAAATATGGATAAATCCAAGACAACTATAGAAGAAAACTAAATTTGAGAATATCACAACTAAACGTGCGGAAATCAGGTTTTGTAACACTAAGAAGAATAATGAAACAGTAGAACAATACATGCTAAACTTTCAATATATTGAAACACATCAAAGTTAATAGAAAATACCTCTGAAACAAATACTACTATGAGAAAATGATTTCTAGATCTATGTTACTAACTATGCCTTAGGGTTTCTTTTATACACCAAGAAACCCTAATGGGCTTACAAAACGCGTCAAGTGATCAATGCATATCTATTCCTAATATATCTCATGCATATCACTTTAGCAGTACTAACTATATAACTAACAATACTAACTATTATAACTAACAGTACTAATAAACTGACAGTACTAACACTTTGTACTGCCAGCACTAACTATTAAACTAACAATACTAATGACTTAGACTGTTTTCTCTATCCTTGAGCAGCAACACAAACTTGAACCAGCAGTTCCCAACAATCCTCCCCTAAACTTGATATTCATCTTGTTAATCATCAAGTTTCTTCATTACCTACATCTTGATCACTAGGAGGATGTATCCAAACACTCTTCTACTTCTTAAGTTGTGATCTTGTAAACCTGAGAAGCTCATAAGCCATTTCACACTCATGATCAACTTCTAATCTTCTACTCAGCATTCTTGAAAGCATCTCTTGTGTAAGAGGATATGTCTTCTTTATCAGCATGTGAATAGCAATTCCAATATCCATCAGTAATACATGAAATCCACATGAATCAAATAATCTCTAGCTGATCAATGTGTAGTCCTGTTGAGCTTTCCAGATGTCATCATCTTCACTTGGTTCAAATACAGTAATGAGATCTCCCCAAAGTAATCTATCATATCTTTCTGGGCTAGCAGTTTCAAATCTTTCTTTAACCAGCCTATATAGATCTAACACATCTTGCTTATCAAAATCATCAAGCATTTCTGTAAATATCTTGTAAAATTTATTACTTTCATCACCCCTGATGATCTCATAATACATCTTGTCTTCTGATAGAGCATGTGTCTTCCAATCAACTATTTGATACTTTGTAGCTAATGATTCAACATTTACAGCTTCATCATCTCCTGAAATTATATCCAAATAAGCTCTAAGCGCTTCCTTCTCAGCATCATCCTTTATCTTTTGTCTCTTGAAACTTTCATCATCAAGTTTTTCACCTGTTCTTTTCCTAGCAACTGTTTTCTTTCTACTGCCTTCAACTTTACCTTTTCTACTGTCTTTAACCACTTCAGAATATATAGGAACAAAGTCATTGATCCACTTCTGCTCCCTTTCATACAGCTTCTGAATTTCTTCAAATCTCTTGCTCTTCATCTGATTGTGAGTGTATATGCCCATGTGCTTCAGATAAGTAACCATATTGTTTCTGAGTTGAGCTCTGGTTGGTGGCTTGTTTCTAATTTGTTCAGCTCTCTGTGCAGCAAAGAACATTTTCCTTTCAGCAATCATTTCCACCAACATTCTAGACTTTTCTTCAATGGTGAATTGTTCTCTTTCTTCTTGTTGAAGTCTTTCTGCTAGTAATTCATCTACATCCATCCATGCTTGAATATCTTCCATTTGTTCAATCAATGATGCATCCTTGGCCTCTTGTTCTACAACTCTTTCCCTAGCAATCCTTTGCTCTCTCTCAAACTGTGCTTGTTCTTCTTCAACAGTCTTTGAGCAATCTCTGCATCCCTTTGAATCTGATCCTTTATAGGGTTATTTGGAGTAGGTTCAGGCTCCATCATCTTGCCTTTACCTTTGTCTTGGCTTTATACTGTTGGTATTGGTGTTGCTCTCCTTGGTTCTTCTTCAACATCACGAATCACTACTGAGGTTGTTCTTGGTCTTGTGCTCCTAATAGCCACAAGTGTATCAGCAATAGTCATCATCTCATCTTCAAAAATATCCCCAGCAGTACTTGTAGAAGGATCAACAGTACTAACATTTGAAGGTCCAGCAGTACTAACATTAATACTAGCAGTATTAACTGTATCCCCAACATCAGTAGTTTGTTCAATAGTATTCCTCCCCTGAGTTTTAGCATCACCTTCAACATTCTTCATTGCATTATCCACATCAAGCTCAGCAAAGTCACTATCATCAAACATTGGCTTTGTCTTGTCACTTTTCCTCCCTTGTTTGGATACATACTCCTCATCCAAACTCTTTCTCTTAGAGGTACCAATCTTGAAGAGTTTCATCCCTGGAGTTCTTGCCCTATGCTTCTTTTCCAATCTTTTGACTTTCATTTTCAACTTGTTGATCACCAAATCTTGAGCAGTCTTTGATGTTTCCAAGGCAAGAACCCTGTTTAACAAGTTTGTACAAATAGCCATCAATTCATTTATGTTAGGTCTACCCTCATCACTTCCAGGTGTGTGACCTCCTGAGAGAGGTGAATCATGGGGTGTTGGTGGTACAAAATCCGTCAAATCATCTTGATGTTCAAGTCTTTCCTCATCACTTCCAGGTGTGTTACCTCCTAGGAGAGGTGAATCATAGGAAGGTGTAGGTACCCTCTCAGACCTAGTCTGAGCAATGGTACCCCCATGGCTTCTTGGCACCTGGGACTACCACCTGTACCAATTCCCTAAGAAAGAGGCACATTAGGTATTGCCGTGGATTGGGTCTTAAGGATGTTACCACTGTCCTGCTCTGCATCTAAGCTAGCAGCAGTAGTGGCAGCCCTTTCCACTCTGTCACCCAACTCCTTATGGACAGCCTCATCACCAACCTTTTTAGGGGGACCACCAGACTGAGGTATCTCAGTGTCCCGACCTCTTTTGGCTTGCCTAGGTGTTTGGGTCTTTTGTGGGTGAGATGTTGCAACAGCAGGAACTTGTTCTTCCTGAGAGGGAGGAGCAGTTGAAGATGGTGGTTGGGGTTCAGAGGGTTGTCCTGAACCTTCACCCTCAACTACTTGTGGTACCAACATACTTTGAAATAATGGAGTAACTGTCCCTGAAAAACCTTTGCCTTTTCTTCTCATATTAGCAAAAACTTTTTGAGTATGTTTAGGTGTTTCATAAGTATCATTAAAAGGTTCTGCAAGATTTTTAACTTGGTTATTCAAATAGCTCGAGCATAATCACTGTTAAGAAAATGCTTCCAGTCCAAATGTGAATCTTAGGATACCAAAGGCCTAATTTGGTTGACCTTTCAAGTATCTAAAGATCCTCTTCACTGCATGAAGATGTGAGACTTTAGGAGTAACTTGGAACCTTGCACAAGCACAAACAGCAAACATTATGTCAGGCCTAGAAGCTGTCAAGTACATCAATGATCCAATCATTGATCTGTATAAATGAACATCCACATCCTCAGCTTCTTCATCCTTGAGCAATGCCTTGTTAGTCTCTATTGGAGTGCTTGTTTTCTTTACTGAAGAGAAATCAAATTTCTTCAATATATCAGCCACATACTTGTCTTGGCTGATGAAGATTCCATCATCTTTCTGCTTTACTTGTAACCTTAAGAAGAAAGTGAGCTCCCATATAGAACTCATCTGGAATCTCTTGTGCATCATCTGCTCAAACTCAACACATAAAGACTTCTTTGTAAACCCAAAGATGATGTCATCAACATACACTTGCACTAACAGGATATCACCTTTGTCCTTCTTGATGAATAAAGTCTTATCTATAGTGCCTCTTCTAAATCCATTTTCCAATAAGTAGGTAGACAAGGTCTCATACCAGGCTTTAGGAGCTTGATGTAGACCATATAAACCTTTTTCTACCTTATAATCTTTATCAGGGAACTGTGGATCTTCAAAATTAAGAGGTTGGCACACATACACCTCCTCTTCAATAGTACCATATAAAAAGGCACTCTTCACATCCATTTGGTACAGAATAAACCTCATAAATGATGCATAGGCCAAAAATAACCTGATCGCTTCTATCCTAGCAACAGGAGCAAAAACCTCATCATAATTAATTCCTTCTTCTTGGGTGTAACCTTGTGCCACTAGTCTTGCCTGGCTGACATCTTTATTAGCTAACATCTTTACGAAACCATTGCCAAGAGAAAGATTCAATTTCTTGATCGAGAAGCTAAGAATGAGAAGCATGTCTCCGGAAATGCTAAAACATCTGACAGAGTAAGAGGACGAGTAAAGGTGGTTGCTTGTGGTATATCATGTATCATATGTAGATAAGAAAACATAAAAACACAAAAATATTTTTCTTTTATATAAAATTTTCAAAAAGAAAATTAAAAATTAAAAAATCAGAAAAATATAAAAATTTGTATCTCTGGCATGTCTTCTGAAAATCGATAACATTTACGGCCTTAGAAATGTCATTTAATAATGATACGAGGCTGTAAATGAAGTTCGAGCAGAAGTTCAAAAGCTTTTAAAACATGCCTAATATGGCTTGCTATTATTTCGGATAGCAACCCGGTCATCATCATAAAGGCAAGTGTTTCAAAAAGAAAACTTGACCTCGCAATGGGAAATTTATTTTTCTCGGGAATGAATTACTTCATATTCATTCAAAGGCTTGTGTTTACTTTGCAACACAACCCGTGCTTCCTATATACAATAAGTGTACGTGTCAGTGCATTTATTTGTCAAAATAAGAGAAATCTTATTTTTATTGGTAAAAAGTTGTCTTCACAATGAATCAGTGTTTTCAGTAAACACAAAAAGATTTTCAAAGACAATTTGACCATTCAAACAATGACAACAACTCTTTAAATAGAAAACAAGTCATTGTTTGAGGGGGAGAAAGTGTCGTCAAATAATATTTTAAAACGGTCTTTCAAAATATGTCACGAAATAAACAGATAAAGTTTTTGATAATGACGAATAACAATTAAAAGGGGAGTTAACTTATATTAACTACAACGGCTTTAGATGTCATTTGTTTCAAACTTTAGAGACTTATTTACACTTTGAGACTTAGTAAATTTAGGCTTTAAACTACAGACGGTCAATATTGCCAACACCTTAGAGTTTGTAAAAGACTTAGGAATGCTTGGAAATACTTTCATAGTTTTAAATGCCTTGAAGTTGATTCTCACGAAATAGATTTAAGCTTATTAATTCTTCGAACATGATCTCAAGTATATGTGCTTACAAGGTTTTGCTGATTCTGAGGTATCAAAACCAGAAAGGGGGAAGGAGTAGATACACTAGAACGTACAAGTACACGTGATAGAGTCCATTGCCTTCCTTGATTTTAGGCTATTCCGGGAAGACGGATGTCATAACTGTAGAGAAAATCAGTGTTTTAACTTGTTACTCTCGGGTGCACTAATTCATCCACATGGGGGAAGAGATATATTGTTATTCTTAGTATGCATCATTTAAGATACCAGGAGGAAATGTTGTCAGAATATTTATTCTAGCGTGAGAAGATTGGTTACTGATTTAATTAATGTTTCCTCTAACGGTCAATCACTAAGCTTATTTTTTTTAAAAGGAGTAGAAATATTTGATAAAAGAGGTTCATATAGGTATGATAAATATGATGATTCCTTCAGTTAGTCAGTATCTGATAGGAAGAAATGTGTACATTTGGGACTTAGTTGACTTGGTGTTATCATTTTGACTACTTAAAGGGAATAATTGTGACATCCGGGACTTAGTTGACCTTGGTGTTGCAATTTATATCATCACTATCGTGTAAGGAGAAATACAAACATCTGGGACTTAATTGACTTTGGTGTTACAGTTTCGAATTAATTATGTACTTTAGATATCTGGGCTTTATACATTAAGATAGCTTGATGCGGCTTGCAAGAAAGTTTTAAATCTACTCAAGAAAGGATTGCTGATTTAGGGGGAAGCTAATACAACTTCTTAAGAGAGACTAAGGAGAAGACCTATTTAACACCCCTAAATTTACACGCAGCGGAACCAACAATTTGGGTGTTAAATAAAAGTACAATAGTCATAAGAAATAAAGAACGACTCAAAGAGGCGTTTTAAAACAAACAACCATTCCATTCCACATTTATCAGAGTTCAAAAGCGTAGTCCCAAGAGATCGTTACCATACATAAAACAAGTTTGATTTTAACAAACTAAATTAAGTTTTTGTTAAGGAATGGATTTTTAAAGTAATGCACAAAATGTTAGCGCGAATCCTCCTCTTTATTGCCTCCATGCCTTCGTACTTCAATTACCTAAGATAAAACATGCTAAAAAGTCAACACGAGGTTGAGTGAATTCATAGTTTTTTAATTGAATAAAATGAGTTTGAACACAAGGCATAATAAATAATCATAAGCATCATATAGGACTGAGTGATCAGACAAGGCTAATAACCAACAGTTGCGATTGACTCTACGCGACACCGATCCCATTGACGAAGTTCCATAAACCAAATTTTATAATACAATGATTGCCCCTAGGCTAGGAATTATGACAGAAACTACCTCTCAAATCTCCAACAATAGTCCGTTACATTGGGAGTGCTCACTTTCCCCGGATTCAAACTCCCAAAAACCGAAAGCCGGGTTGTCAAAGCCCAAAAGCGCTAATTAATTGTATGAGCGGTCAACCCCATCATAGGTAGTTAACGGCTCACGTTTGGGGTCTTATGACGAAAGCTACTCAAGCAAACAACAAATATTCACAGACGGGTCAAGCATTAAAGAGAAAACTACTTGTGTTCGATTAAATAAAAACTAGCATTCATCTCCCTCGCGGGGTTTAAGAAAATACTGAAAAGCGACGCTAGAACTCACCTTAGGAACAATTAGAGTCAAAGTACTTATGAGTCCTTGAATGAGCGGAAGTAACTCCTAACACCTCCTAAAATACGTGAAGCGATTTATATACTAAAAATAACAATACGTAAAAATTCAACAGTGATCATAGATCGTGTTTTCCGAGATAATCATGGCATTCCACTAGAACATACCCAAGTCCTTTTTTAACCCAAAATACATGTGACCTGGTCTTATAGGCAAATTAACATCAACTAAGTTTCGGATTTTAATTTTTATTTAATCACATGTGTAACGAAACCATTTTTACATTTTTGACTAACGTAAAACTAAGTTTTTTGATTTTAAACTCGACTTCATGGACTCATATCTCCTAGCTCACAAATGTTCTATATGTGAGGCTTTTACTCCTGGAAAGCTATTTGAGTCTAGTTTCCAAAAATTCCAGCCTCATAATCTATAAAGTTTCGTAGCTATGTGAAAAGACTATTTTACCCCTGGTTGTCCAAAACAGAAAGTTTATAAAAATTTTACCCTTTACTAAAGTGACCATAAATCCCAAACCATAATAGCAATGAAGGTGAGGTCAAAGGCTATGGTTTCCTTATGATGTCTACTACTGACCCAATCAAAAAGATCTATTATTTTATGGCAAAAATTTGGAGTTTAACTCGTATCCTAATCATATGTCCAGATTTGACCTTCTTTCTTGTTTTGACCATAACTCCCTCATCCTAAGGAGTTGGTTGAGCATCCAACTATCTCATAGAGCTGAGACATATATCTAACTACCTATGAAATTTAATCACAGACCCCAAGCTAAATTTTTAGAGCTATGATACGTTTTAGCTACTGTTTTCAAAACAGTCCCAATATTTCAACTTAAAACTTTTATAAACTTCTTTTTAATCATCATCTACCCACATGCAATGCCATACTAATCTAAAACACCCTCAAGATCATAATCACATATATATTTACAGAACTTAAACATCCATGTTCATGGATTAAAATTAAAGAAAACAAGAAATAAAAAGGTAGAACAATTAAAAGGGAGATTAGGGCTTACAAAAATGAAGATTAAGGCTAGTGAATCAACCAAGAACACCCTTTCTTGTGTTGGCTGAAATCGAACCAAAGAAACCCTAGATTAACAAGCTTATAATCTTCTTCTAATGAGGATAACACTCTTCTAACACAAACCCAATCAAAACCCTCAAGAAACCTAAGAAAACAAGCCCTAAACACCTTCAAATCTTCAAGAACTTGCACCAAACTTTGCAAGAGGCTTATGGATGGTGTTAAGAGGATAAAAATGGGATGAAAAAATTTATATGATGGTGGTGGTGGTGCTAGAAATTTCGGCAGCCAAGGGGTCCAAGAGGAAAGGAAGAGAGATTTTGAAATGGAGAGAAATGAAGAGTTTTTGCATGTGTGGGAAAGTGAAGATGATAATTGTGTTTATAGAAAATTGTATTGAGTTGGAGTGTGGATGTGTAAAATCCGGCCATAGGCCTTGGGTGGTGCAATTTTTTTTTTTTGTTATAAGAGTTTAATTAAAGTATATTGTAAGTATATTTAAGAAAAAGGTAAGGTTTAAGGTAAAAACGCGAGTTTTAGCAAGAACTTTCGTAAACGCGAATCACAACGGAAAATGTAAATGGTGTAAATTATAACCATCGGGGAATATTATGAGATTATTAAATCACTTACGATGCGAAGACGGAATAGATTTCTAAATATGGCTCACGCAATTCTAAGAACGAGAAAATCTTACTAAATCGGGTAAACGTAAAATTAATAACTCGCTTAAAAATGAAAATAGAAGTAAAGTTCGGAATAAATATAACCCATAAATACGGAATTGTTATCATCCTCCCCTCCTTAAGTGAGCGACGTTCCCGGCGCTCGAATATCGCCGACGAAGAAGTCCCATCTCTATTAGATTCTTGCATTCGGATATAATGCGAGATACTTTCTTTCATGAAAAAAGTCTTCTCTTTCCCAGGTAAATTCTGGACCTCTCCGTGAGTTCCAACGAACCTTAACAATAGGAATCCTGCTCTGCTTCAACTACTTTACTTCACGGCCCATAATTTCCACGGGCTCTTCGATGAAGTGCAATTTATCATCCAATTGGATTTCTTCAAGTGGAATCACCAAGTTCTCATCCGCGAGACACGTTCTATAGATAAGAAACAAGAAACGATTAGTGAATGCCAACAAGTATTTTTTTCGTTAACCTAATCGATAGTCCACAGGACCAGCACTTTTAATAATCTTGAACGGTCCCACATAACGTGGACTCAACTTTCCCCGTTTACCAATACGAATTACGCCCTTCCGATAGGCGAAACCCATTGAGCATAACCAAAAAAAACATCCACATTAAACTCCATTCGGCTATTCTTCTTACAATCCTCATAACCTTTTGTCGGCTTCTTGCGGTGAGCAAACGGTTCTTAATTTGAATGATCTTTTCCGTGGTCTCACGGATTAACTCGGGCCCAGTTAGTTGGCTGTCCCCAACTTCACTCCAACAAACGGGCGATCAACACTTTCTCCCATAAAGTGCTTCAAACGGTGCCGCCTTGATGCTTGCATGGTAACTGTTATTATAAGAGAACTCGACAAGATGCACTTGTCGATCCCAATTTCCACCGAAATCAATTAAACGCGGCACGCAACAAATCTTCAAGAGTCGAATTGTTCTCCCTTCACTTTGACCACCGTTTCGTGAAATGCCGTATTCATATTTAAAAGTTTGTCCCTAAAGAGTTTTTGAAGTGACCGCCAAAACCCAGATGTTAAATCGTCTATCGCGGTCTGAAATGATCGAAAGGTACCCATGACCTACAGACAACTTCTTTTCAGATATTGCTGGGATGAGTTTCCATAACTATCAGTCTTCTCATACGCAAAAAGTGAGCAGATTAGACAATCGAGATCAACAATTACCCAATTAGAATCATAACCACTAATGTTCTCTGGGAAGCCCTAACAAAATCCATAGTAATGACGTTCCCACTTCCATTCAGAATTTCGGGTTTGCTGCAGAAGACCAGACGGTCGCTTGATCTCGCGGCTTTACTTTGGCACACTTTAGAAACATTTACTAACATATGTTAGCAATGTCGCTTTCATAATCTGTACCCACCCAATATACTTTCTTCATGTCTTGATACATTTTGACCGAACCCGGAAGAATAGAATATTTTGACTTATGAGACCTCATGCTAATCAGTCTCGAGTCCGCCAAACAACGGCAACCACACACGATTTTCAAAATATCGAATCCCGTCGAGTGAATCTCGAAGATAGGCTTCAACAGTCGGCCCAAATTTTCCGCTTTGCATGTCTTGTTTCAACGGCTTCTAATTGGTCCGGATTTGAT
This sequence comes from Tanacetum coccineum, assembly GCA_026074375.1. Lineage (NCBI taxonomy): Eukaryota > Viridiplantae > Streptophyta > Magnoliopsida > Asterales > Asteraceae > Tanacetum > Tanacetum coccineum. Next base: position 1,737 of record BQNB010036686.1, on the reverse strand, counting down.
ATCCTTTCGGACAGATCGGTGTAGGTAGACAACACCAATGATCGAACCCTCAAGGGCTTCTCTCGAACTTTCCTGCTAAGAGCATCGGCTACCACATTGGCCTTGCCGGGATGGTAACGAATTTCGCAATCATAATCACTTAATAGCTCAATCCATCTCCGTTCCTCATATTTAGCTCATTTTGGATCCAAAAATGTATACCTTTACATAGTTCAATCGTTAACAACCGGATCATGATAGTAAGATTCATTATTTTTTAACTTTTCTTGAATCTTAATTGTATATTTGTTGATTGTTGTTTGAAGTATTTACTTTTAATCAGTTATTTGGTGAATCACTTTCACAAACTTTAAGAGTAAGATTTAGTGTATATCAAGTTTTCCTTTAGATTTAAAACGAATTTGAGAAAAAAAACTAGATGAAAAACGTGTATATGAAACTTGCACACCATGTGTTTGATAAAATGTCTACATGATATTCTATAACTGTGATATACTAGCTTCGTACTGTGATGCACCAGTTTTTCATACACCTTGTGGTGAACTTTTTGCTTAAACTGTGATGCACTAATATAGATAACATTTTTTTTCTTGATATTAATCTAAATATGTTTTATATAAAGTGTTTAGATCTGAAAAGAATAAGTACAAACATGTTTAGTGAAGTTGCACACAAGATGTATGATAAAATGCGTCAATGTGACTTTATACATCTGATTCACTAAGTTTACACTTATGCGCTAAGTTTACACTATGATTCATTAGCTTTTGATCTTTAATCGTTTTGGTCATTGAATTAGTTGCAAGAAATATCATTGAGAATTCATTAAACTTTTTAAGGTATGATTGATCCGTCGAAATGGCAGATAAGTATTAAGTACAGTGTTGTTGTTGTTGTTAGATAGTAGGGATAACAACAAGTTTAATCTCCTTGCTTAGCCAAGAGTATTGATTATCGTTGTTACTTTTATAATAAGAGCATTGATTGGGATGCGTTAGAGGTGGCAAATCTTGCCCATATGGTAATTCATGGGCTCTTTTGGGCACTTTTTTAAAAATTAGGGGGCACTTTTTGCCCACCAATTATTATTGATGGGCTCTTATGGGCATGTGTAAAAAATCAAATGGGCACTTTTTGCCCATCTAATGGGCGCTTATGGGCACTTTTTGCCCATCAAATGGGCGCTTATGGGCATATATAAACACTAAATGGGCAACCAGGCGGATCTTCTTTATTTAATTGTTTCTTTTTTGCCCGTCACTTTTTCCAGCTTTCAAGCGTGTATTATTATCATTAACTTTTTACGTTTTCGTCATTTTTTGCGTGTTTGTGTTTTTTTACGATTTCGCCTCGTTTTTTACATTTTCGCTTGTTTTTTACGCTTTCATCTATTTCTTACGTTTTAGTCTGTATTTTTACGTTTTAATCCGTTTTTTTACGATTTCGTCTGGGTTTTTACGTTTTCGCCCGTTTTTATACGTTTTCGCCCGTTGTTTTACGTTTTCGCCCGTTTTTTTACGATTTCGTCCGTTTTTTTACGATTTCGACTGTTTTTTACGATTTCGCCAGTTTTTTTACGTTTTCGCCTGTTTTTTTACGATTTCGTCTGTTTTTTTACGATTTCGTCAGTTTTTTTACGTTTTCGTCAGTTTTTATCCATTTTCGTCAGTTTTTTTACGATTTCTTCTGATTTTTACGTTTTCGTCTGTTTTTTTACGATTTCGTCTGTTTTTTTAC